>JAHZNC010001211.1:0-29244 GCA_027744095.1 Zhuqinia jingwanae
AAAAAACTTTACGCACATGCTTCTGAAATAATGTTATCTTCTTTGAAGATCAAATTGCCTTAAACTTAATTATTGCTTTTTATCTTTCCTTCTCTCCCATATTTTCTTATTAGCGCAGCAGCGATAAGGTGGGTTTGACTAATTTATAATTACAAAAAAAGTTTTTACTTTGCTGCTGCTGCTGCTGAGCTGTATGTAATAAATTCGTATTATTATTACTACAGTTTCTAACAAAAACAACCTTCCTAAAACTTTCTTGTGGTTACTCATCTCATTGTTAATGCTCATATCCTGCATCATCATTATCATATTATTATCATCATCATCAACAATCTCTTATCTTCTTCCTTTTGGTTTATTGTTGATAATCTTTTTTCTCTATTTTACTTCATTCCTGACTGCTGCCGCTGCATGCTGCAGAGTTAATGCAAATACCACCTAAATTTGCTGCTGTTACAAATTAAGTCTTCTTCGTGTACTTCTACGCACAAGTAACTTAATTGAATACAATATACTTACAAAAGAACAAACAACGTGGAATAATATATAATCTTTTACTTTAATCTTGTCTGCTTTATTTGGGAGTATGTTATTGGCATTAAAGGTACCAAATTACAATTTACTTTTTACGCCGCACAACACAACTATCCATGTATTGTGTGCACTCATGATTTGGTCTTTGATCTTCACTAAATTAAAATAGAAAAGCAAACGGATGAGCGCTAATAGTAGCTAGTCAAACACAAAAGTACAGAAGAATCTGTTGTACATTTATTATAATTTATAATATATGCATATCATCATATTATTCATAATTTGCTTATTGTACTGCAACAAATTGAAGATAAGAAACATATTTAGGTTTAGAAGGAGGCAAGGGGTCGTTATAGTTGTTCTGTGATACGATACACATTAACATACGCAAAGAATATTTTAGGCATGTTTTTTCCTACCACGTTTGTTTTTTAATTCCACGCTAACAAGAAAAATAGATGACCAAATAAAGTTGTCTTGACTTGAGAGTACCTATAGATTCTTATTGATTATAATCATAATCTTCTTGTATAATTATTATCATCATTTATCATGAATCATTATAATAAAGTGTGTGTGTAGTACTTATATTGCAGTACAGTGGAGTAATTGGCAGAAAAAGTAGTTAAAAATAGGTACACCTGAACATCAACATCATATTTTTTTTTCTCCCTCAGTTCAGCATTCCGTCTTGCTTGACATTTGGCATCAGTCATTCTTTACACGCTTATTTTTATAATGGTGCTGGTGTGCATTGCAAGTATATAAGTACACAATATATATGCAAGATATAGTTTTTTTACGAAAATAAAAATAAAATAAATGAAGGGTTGAGGTTGAAACTATCATGAGGATGATGATGATGATAATGATGACTATGACCATCATATAATCATATGTATATACAAATATGAGTGCACCTTGCATCTTTCCTAACAAGGTAAATGAGCAAAAGGTTATAAAAATACACACTTTTGATGCAATTGCAAATTTTGAACGAAAAAAATAGCGATGTAACTTTAGTGTTTCTTGTTGCCACACTCGCCATTCTGCTTGATACATTGTTTATAAGAAAAATGGCATTTGAATAATATTGTAAAACTTCTAAATATGAAATAGTATTGACCAAAAACCAAAGTCGTTATTTTACTGGGGTGATTGTTGGTTGGGGTTGTGCGTGTACACTACTGCAAAATACTGCCCCTTAAATATATTTATCGTCATCATCATTTTTTTTTCACTTGTTTTTGTTATCACAATAAAACACGGTAATCACAGCATATGGCGTCTTTGTAGGTAGGTTCATACATAGAGAACAGTGAACGCCCAAAAATTGCCGTTAAAAATAAAAAAAATCCTTAATAATATACGCATGTTTCGTGAACAAATACAAATAAAACACGCAATAAAATCCAACAGGAGCACCTGCACACAAACATATATAATATGGTTATCATATCATCATAAATGAAAACATTTTATGGAAATGGGTGTCATTCGCGATTTTTGTACACTTTCGTGATGTGAGAGAGAAATATGAAAATTGATTTGCAGCTATATACTATTTTTAGGTAGCGGTAGTGAGTCACAATAAAAGAGTAATACTTCGTGTGAGTTAATTCGTATCAATTTGATAAGCATAATATAAGTACTCACCTGTTCGCCTCGCCTATTAAAAGGTCCCACAGCAAATACAAAGAAGCCCTTGTGGGGAAGGCGTTGAACAAATTTTGTGTAGTACACAACCACAACCCTCGTGCGTGCGTGCGGACTTATGTACCTTTACGCACAATAAAATCTCCAATACAGTAATTGATGATCTATCGTTAAATCAACTTTAACTTGTCAATAATAATATAATATTAGGCTTGGCTGATGAACAGGTTTTTTTTTTCATAGGTAGTTGTTTTGCTGGCCAAATTCATCTAATATTATGCGTATTAGCGTTCTATTACTTGATCTTTATCGGTGACTAAAAAATTTGACTGTCATTAATATTTTTTTCATTTGCAGGGCACGTTACGCCTGAACGCAAACTTATTATTACACTGCGAGTATTTTTTGCGGAAATGAGCTGGCAATGTAATGATATTTAGTTAATGTTCTCTTGTTGTTATCAATATATTTTGGAGTTCAGGTTGACCAAGCACTCGAGTCACCACTCACAAATTTTTCTTTTACATTAGCACTAGACTGTTAAACAAACATAAGCGTCAGGGTATTTTGAGTTGTTGTATGAGTCATCATAAAAAATGTTATCTGGTATAACCACTCAGTAAAACTTTTTTTTAATAAATTTAATTTGAAGGATCCTGAACCGTATAACAATAATAATAAGAATCTCCTGATGAGTTTTTTTTTTGAGGATGTCGGATTTCCGGATGAAAGCTGGCAATAATTGTAGTGAGATTTATAAAAAGGCAGTAACTACTTATTCAGAGGGCGTGCACAGTAGAGTAGATTAGTAGGTAAGGTAGTGGTGATGATGGTACTTTGTATCGAATCCTTGAAAATGGCAGTGTGTTGATAGGATGATGAATTGGATTTTCCCAACTGTTTAAATTTTTTATTGAAATGGTGGAACACTGAAGTGGTAAGTACTTTTTGTTGTTGTTTCCAGTTGGTTGGTCAGTTTCGTTTGATTTGTTTGTACAATATCTTTACAGTACACTCAACATGTTTACAAAATTAGCTGTCAACGTCAATGAAAGAGTTTGTAGTTGAACTGCACGTTGTTGTCCTACAGACACTTAACGCTGAATTGCTAATTGGTCCACATCTTCAGCTCTTTAAAAAAGAAAAGAAATTAAACAGTTAGTAAAATCAAGAGTTTCTTTATTGCATTTGCATTTGCATATTACTTTACTATATGCATATTGCATATTGTACTTCCAAATCAATTTGAAATAAAAATTGAAATAATAAAACGCAAGCGTTTTTTTTGGAACGGAAAGAAAAGATGAAATATTATTCATGATTTTGTAGCCAAATATAGGTATGCTAAGTAAAATGTGTACCTATGACCGCACACAAACGTATGCTCGCTAAATTACCTACCTGTAATTTGCAACCTGATACGTTGTGTACTACATGATATGACAAGAATTTCCTGTTCTAATTTACACAAAAATCTTTCCAAAGTATTTTTTAACTGTAATTTCGAAATTTATTAAAAATGTACACACCACTAGGTTTGCCCCATTGAAAAATGTTCATGAAATTGGGGTCGTCGTAAAAAAAGGTACTGACAATTAGATCGTGTCACACAAAAGTTTTACACTGACTTGTTATAACAACTAGACATTTTACAAAATTATTTAGAAAAACAGGTTTTTTAAAACTATATTTCAAATATAAAAATCGCAGTGAACTATGTATACTTTATGCATAATAATTAAAGGCATGCACGACAGCCAAGAAGACTACGTCTGATGTACTCGCAGTACATCCTCATTTCAAATACTAAAATAAAAAACTATTTCTATTTTTCTATATTGTGTTATTTTTTGTGGTAAGTCTCTCTCTATCTCTCTCTCTCCACTTACTCTGTTTTTGTGCTGCTGCTGATGATGATGTTGATGGTAATAATAATGATGATAGTTGCGTGTTTTGTATTATAGGTATTATTAGGTATGTATGTATATAAAAAAGTCAAGTAATTTTAACACTTACTTGAGCTGCTGTTTTTTACAATTTTACACAGTCGACTTGTACACAAGTGGAGCTGTTTTTAAATTACTTGAACAGTATCCTATGTTGTGTATTAAATTGGATTCAAAATGCAGCTCTACTTAATAAATCCGCTTGAAGAAAAATCTACATCTTTGTATTATACACAAACAGCGGCAGACATAGGCCAGCACATACATATATATAGTATTGCAATAACAATATAAACTTTTGTGTTGTAGGTTTGCATTTGTTGGAAAATATTATGGTGCTTGTGGGATTCTATGATGTGTGTAAATACTATTACCGACAGACAGACACAAGAAACAACAATAAGGCTTGTGTTCATTTCTCTTCGTATATATATATTTAAAAAAGCACAAAACATACAAGATTAAATGCCCAAATGCAATGTGTAATACAGGAAAGTACGACAAAAAACATAGTATACCTTTTATTACTGTCCTGCATGTTGATGATATGATAAGAATGAAAGAGTCAAACCTAACCGGATCAACATTTGAACTGTTGAGATTACATGCATTGCTTACACTGTCTTCATCATCTTCATCATCATCATTGTTGTTACTGCTACATACTTTATAATATAACGTGAGTGTACATGTAATGCTTTTTGTATTTCCTCTAGTCACCCTTTGAAAAAAGGTTTAAGAATCTTGTCTTCTATTCTAACAGACAAGAGGCGAGCATATAAGCATCATACTTTTATACGTAGTTTATTGCTACGTTCATAGTGCAAAAGCTTTTCGAAAAGGGAAAGAGTTAACAAAGTGGTAGTATAGATAGGTAGTAGTATTTTTTGTGTAGTTCTCTACTTGTTCATTGGTAAAATCCAACCAAAATGAAAATGTATGCATCTTGTCAAAGGATTTTTTTTTGTATATTGTTCTCTCTGAGTAGATTTATTTGTAACATTTTAGCGTGTTGTGATATGTGGGCATAATATTACTTATCGGCGTGTATTATTATTGCTCTCTGCTACTTGTGTGCTAGTTGGTTTTGGTGTGTAGGGTGGAAAGAAATTCTATGTAATATGAATTGTTATTTCGTTTACCCTACATTGAATTATATGTACAATTTATATTAGGTATGTTATGTGGGCAATAATAATAGGTATGCAGTTTTTGTTGGAGATTTTATGGGACTTTTACACCACCGCACCGCATCCTTTTAATATTTACGAGACGCCAACATTATCATCAATATTATCATCACCATCATATCAGGTGTATAATAATGTCTACATGTACTTGTGTAAAGCATAAATATGTTATACGTTTTTCTGTTTTTTTTTTCATTTCAAATGTTTAACTACATTTTTGCCTTGATGGGATTCCTCCTTGTTGGAAAATGGGAACTGACCCTACATGTAAACCTTTTTTTCCGGTGGTGTAAAAGAACGGTTTTATATATGTAACTCTATTCTAGGTATTCTCATTAACATACATATATGAAACAACGGTACAACAATAATAATAATTGCAAATGAATGTTGCATTATTATTGGATTGCATGCTTATAAATGTTTAATTTTGGAAATGAAGAACGCGGACAAAGCTGCTACTAAAACTCACGTCATGATTCATGGTTGTCTTCCTTTCAAGTGGCAAATGGTTTCATCTTGTCTAGTTCCCGTTTTCCCCTTTCGTTTGGTATTTTAGGTGATTAAGTTATTATCATCATCATGCATGATTTTGTCAGTGTTTCACATGACGTTTTTGTTACGGTATCAAGCTAAAATGTTCCATGCTTTGCATTGATCGGAAACCTCCTTCTATATCTAGCCACTTTCTGATGAATCAGTTTTTGGGACCGGGCTATGAAAGAATTGCATGTATGTACATTATTATGTGTATTAAATCCACTTTATTTTTTTACAGTTCACATAACATGCAATTCTAACCACTTTTATTCATTCATTTTAGTATTTCTAATCAAGAAAGTAAAATGCACAATATTGAACTTTACACATAGGTATATATGTATACTGTTGAAAGAAAGGGAAAGAAAGACAACTCAAGTTCAATTCCCTTTCACCACATTGCACCGGGCTGGGGTTTTGATGCATATGCATGTGAAAAAGTATTCATGTCAGTAAAGTTGAGTCATAAAATTGGCTGGTGTGTGTTCCCCGAAACCTTTCTTGTATAGTACAACTTACAATAATAATATGCATTTTCGCGATGCCAAGTTAGCAGACGAATTATTGTGGCTTGTGACAACTCTCTGTTAGTTTGTGTCTTTCCTCCTGTAACTTTTTGGAGAGCTGAATGAATCATAACAACAGGACAATTGCAAGTTCTCCACACACTTATTTTGCCCACCCTTTTTAGCAGCTTTTCCCAGGTTTCATTTCTGCATTTATTATTGCACAACGAAAGTTTTCTCCCTCTTTTTCTACTATTCCAAAGAACAAATTAAGGGGGCTCCGAACGGAACAGTACAAGCCAGAGAGTCGAGGTCCGAGGTGCATTTAATGACAGGGTTTCCTTCCTTCTGGATTTCTGTGGAAATGCGTAGATGTGCATGACTCATAATAATATGGTTTTTCATTCAAGCAAACATACAACATAACACTTTTTCTTCCAAAATTTTAATTTAAATATATTTTTTATTTCTTTTTGATATTTGATTTTCTTTATAAATGTAAATATAGGCACTTTCATTTACAACGGTTTGGTTTTGCTTATTCAGGGCTATTTTAGTATAGCTCGTCATTTTACACGTGTACAATAAATATATTGTACAGAAAAACAAAATAAAGGTAAATCACATTACTACTGGATATATGTACATAAATATATCCAAGACTATTTGTACGATTTTTAAATCCCTAGGATTTCCTCCTTCGTAAGATTTCAGAACTTTTAAATAATTATTTTTATTACTGCAAAATAGTATGCAAAGTTTTATACGTAAGACCATTGGTAATAGCAATAGCAATTATTATTAATATAAAAAAGCGATTTAATTAAATTGAAATTAATTGAGATACGAATATAAAAACGATATAAACAAGAAACAAAATAGGGTTGTTGTAAGAATCCTAAACTACATACTATCACTAAATTCATATTGTTTGCAACAAATAACATTTTACATTTTTTGCGTACTCATTCAGCATCATAAAACTGATGGTATCCTTAACTTTATGCATAATAAGAAAAAATTACAGAATTAAATATATCTACTGTAAATAAGAAAAAAACTTATTACTACTTATATAATAGTTCATTTGGTATACATAAAAAGACTAATTGCAAAGAAGTTGTGTAGACACATCACAATGATTAATGAAGTTACTTCCGTATTAATACAACTTATTAATTACACCATCTCAATTTAATGGAAGGTTCATAATTTGGTCAGATCTACTTATCTTGTAGTCCAGACTCTTTTAATTTATTATTGAAAAACTTCTCTAATAGATTGGCGCACCGATAATACTCCGTCTCCTGACTATTATATGTTCGACAGTTTGAAAAAATACGTGTCATATCTGAAATAAATAGCTTCTTGTTTAGGTAATAGCCTTTCTTTACCCGATCAGCCATTGTTTTCAAGTCTGAAAAGATGCAATGAAAATATTGGATTATTGCCAGTTTCACCAATTACATAAGGAAATACAGTTTTGATGGTATATATTTATTTGTCCAAATTATTAACTTACCCATGGGAAACGGTATATAGTCGTAATAATCAGGAACTTCATTCTTGTCTACGGGCTTCACAAACGGCCATGAAGCGTGATGATTCTTTACTTGGTTTAGTATTGACTTGAAAATGGTGGAAAGGTTGGGCTCCTCTTCTTGCTTCGCTCTTGGCTCGTCCATTCCACAAATCGAGAACGCTTTGTCCATTCCTGGAACTTCTCTAAGCTTAAGTCCTTCTTTCCGACTTGGAGGATCAATTATCATGTCCTGGTGAAAAATTAATAAATACAAATTGGATTTCAGTGGTGAGCTCAGTACATTTCCTCCCATATCATCTTTTTGTGTATGTATTAAGTTTACTTAATACCATAATCAGAAACACGGTAATAGACTTACGTGTAATTCTTCATATTTTCTTTTCACGATTTTCATCATGATTTGCTTTTGCCTTCGAACTACCGTTGTAAATTCGGTGTAACGAATGCTGGGATTTAATTCACAGTGCATAAGAGTGGCTCCCTCGTACTCTTTGATGAACCCAGTGTACATCGGTTTCTGAACAGTTATGTCCATGCTAAAACCTTGTTTTTTAAAGTAACCTGTACAAAAGGATTCAAAAATATATTTATTTACAGTTTATTAGTTTATTACACCCACCATTATAGATCATGCCGTCATAGTCATAGCTCATACCGATCGCAAACTCGTCAGCGTAAGTGAGGAAGTGCAGGACACCATGTTTAATGTGGTAATCTTTCAACTGATTCATTAAGTGGGTACCATATCCTTTCACTTGTTCATTAGATGTCACAGCGCAAAACACGATTTCAGTAAATCCCTGGGTAGGAAACATCCGGAAACAAATTCCACCGATTGGTTTATCATCCTTAATTAACGCCAAATTCTTGTGCTTAGTGTCAAATACAAGTCGAGTGATGTATTCTTTAGGCATTCTTGGAAGCTGATGGGAAAATACATTTTGTAATCCTATCAACCACATCATGGTTTGTTTGGAAACTCCCGCCGACAAGGAGTTGGCAATGACATGACAAGATATTATGCGTCGCGATTCTTCTTTTCTTGCTGCTTCGTCTCGGGCAGCGGAGTCATCAAAAAGGGACTACAAAACAGTGCAAAATGCATAATGTACTTATTGTTTACAAAAATGCATGAAAATAAATACATAATAATAAAATTATCTAACCCTCATATTATTGAGTAAAGGCACTTACATCTTTATCTCCACTGAACTGAGTGTCATCTAAATCTCTGCATATTTCTAAAATGAGATCTTTGGAAAGGTCAAAATCCGATCTGTCTATACAAGTGGAACCCGTAGGATCTGCTGCAGTTGTCATCCCAGCAGTATCGCCTTTCAGATTCGGCTCTTCTTTGATCTGCGACCTAACAGACGCTGCAGATGGATGTTCATGAGGTTGGTCAACTTCCATTTCTTCCGCTTCTGCCATACTTTCACAGGGTTCTTTCTTTACAATCGCAGCTCCGCTCATTGCTGATAAGGTTACTGCTTTACCAGCCACCGTTGATGCTACCACTGCTGCCAAATTTGGGGCTTGTTGAGCGACTGATTGGTTTTGTTGCGGTTGAACACGTGGTTGAGCGTGAAGCGGTAACATTGGTCTGAAGTTGACATCCCATATCGGACAATTTGGTGTATGAATGGCTTCTTCAACAGCATCGAGGAATCTGCGGAAAGAAAAAGAATTTAAAAAATAAATGATTCAGGATACAGCGAGTTTTTCGACTTCTGTTCTCATGGAGACAGACAGACAAGACAATTTAAGAACAAGAGTCATATTCAAGGAGGAAATTCCGCCTGTATTCTTGGAACTATTCCACCTATCTTCCCAATAATGGAACTTTACCATTTAAAAAAATGATAACTAAACTCTGTGACTTATATAAGTCATTTGTTATTTGATTTTTGTTGAAAATTTTTATCAGTGAAATGTTGAAAATAAATACAATTTACCCTTTCAACTCTGAAAACCAAATTAATGTTTTAAATAATTCATGTGATACAATAATTTTGTTGTTCACTTTTATATAAGAACGTCAATTTAATGAGAATGCTACTACTTTTATTTCTATCTTGTCGTCATTGTTTGCGTTTGCGTATATTTTGAATTGAATTGAATGTAATCACTTACCCCGGTAGAAGTTTCGAATAAAGCTCCCGTTTGGTAGGCTGAATTTTCTCTTGCTCCATTCTAAACTTGTCCAGAATCTGCTTTTTAACATTTGTGAATATTTCCTTCATAAACTGTCGCCCAAATATTTGCGCCACATCATACTTTGGCAAAGAGTCGCATAAAGTTGGAGCTTGGCACAGGATAAGCCATCTTGTATACATGTGTTTGTATACGTCGTAACCAGTGGAGCCAACTCGCAATGCTGCAACCGAAGGCGAATCCATTTTGCAGTTGTTTATGGTGTGTAGCAAAATTTTCCCTAGGTCGACAACGGCCGCCCACTCAAAACTATTCACATGGCAGTATTTAAACGCTATCAATGCCATAAGTGCTCTGCTAATCGATGGTTCCTCGTATGGGGGTCTGCCTAGTGTTGCAAAATCAGGTAGTGGGGAACAACATGTTGAAACGCTTTTTCTGAGCAAGCGGAACAAGTAGTGGAAAATTTGCTTAGTCTCTGCATCATCCATTAGAGGATCCTTTTGAAGCACCAGGAATATTGTTTCAATGTCCACCATTGTTCCAATTAGCTCATCTATTGCAACGTCTGTTAACTTTACGAGATCTGATATGTGCTTTTCTAAAAACAAGAATACACGAACGAATTGAGCAAAATTCGCTCGATTCTTTTATTTCATACTCTGATAATTTTGCCATATATATTTTACCTAGCGAATGGGTACAATTTCTACACGGCTCGTTAGGACTTTCCATTTGAGTTTCTGGTGGTGCGCCACTATTGCTGGAAGGATATACGAAATTTCTGGCTGTATGAATACTTTTCCATCCTGCACACTGACAACCATCCATCTGCACCCAAATACATAATATAAAATTATTATTATTCAAAATTATGCGAAAGGATTAATTAAAATAACAATATAAGGTTAAAAGAGTTTAGTCATCTATTAACATTTACCTTGCAAGCGGCGTGAGTGGCTAATTTCAATATTTTATCTTTCCTATCCAGTCCCCGAAAAGCGGCTTTTCTCGAGGCAATTCTTGCAGGATGCCAAATCCGACTTTGTAATTGTAAAGCTTGAGCGCTGGGATGTTGCTGTTGGGTAGGAATTTGCAATTGTAAAGAACCACCACCAACTGAACCGTGTCCCCCTACAATGCCAGAGGAAGCTCCGACAACGGTCGCGGATGTTGCGGCAGCCGCCGTCGCAGCGGTTGTGGCTGCTGAAGAGCTCGGCATATTTGCAATCGTCTGATTAGCTACCGCCACTGCCGCTGCCTGTGCAAACTCTTGTTGAATCTGCTGCTGCTGCGCTTGTGTCACTGACGCGGACGACGATGAAGTCGTCGCTCTCACTACAGCACCACTATTTGTATTACTAATTGTTCCAAGACCACTGACACTGATAAGAGTGTTAGAATTCGTCACTGCCACCACAGACCCTGCTGCTGCTGGGGCAAGGGAAGCTGATGAGGAACCTCCAGGAGGAGGGGGAGGCGTCACCTCAATCAAGAACCTTCCGTCTGCAGTTCTACTCAAAATATACTGCTGCTGACCCACAGGTTGCTGCTGCTGCTGTTGTTGTTGAATTTGTAGCTGATGATGCTGCTGATGCTCAGAGGAACTCATTTTTGAAGGCGTATTATATTCACTATTATAAATATGCTGGTGCCACCACTACGTGGATGGATATTACGTAGATTTTATGGCTTGGGGAGGAAAGAAGTCATATAAGCGAAAAAACTGCTTTTTATAGTAGTTAGTGTATTACATTACATTTTATATGGATGTGGCTGTTCAAGTTGTTGTATGGTTTTATGATGATTATGCAGCTGCTGCTGGTCGGTGTGGTGGTGCAACAACAACGCTTCGCTGCTTCGTGTTTTTCAATTCAAATCATTAACGGAATAGCTTAACACACAGGCGGATTTACCTAACTTTGAACGCAGAGAGCAGCAACGTGTCGTCTCTTTCACTCACTCAGAGTCAGTCTCACTTTCAGTCAAGGAGACAAGTCAAAGTCAGTTTTTTAGCAGTGTGTTATAGGGTTTATCAATCATATTATCATCATCACCCCTTCAAAACTCTTCTACTACAATGCAAAAGAATGTATGTATATGACCATATAAAAAAGATTACCCTTTGGGTTGGTTGCACTTCTTCAGAAATATAAGTCTACTAATAAGACTGTTTCGAGTGTGATATTGGAGGTATAATGCGTTTGTTTATGTGTGAGTAAATGGCTAAATTGACTCTGGACTTGACTCCGAATTTTCTTGTACTCGTATAAAATGTAAATTTTCGTTGAAAGTATTCATCATCATCCCACATTTTACAAGTGTAAATACCAAAAAACCAAATTCTATAATACATACAATATTATGATGTACCTATTAGGAAATGTATACTGCTTACAATATTATTCAATGCTATGAGTATGACGATATTATTATGAGTAAAGAAAATTTAAGAATATTATATCTTGAATTGAACTATGGCAAAGTACGCAAAAAGCCACCCTCTTTTTTAGGCTTCTTCATAAAAAAAGATGATTACGTGTATATGCCCATGTAAATATAATACGTGTACGTTATACATATTTATGTACTGTACAAGTATGTATGTATTTATGTGGTATATTTACAGTCAATAATACACATGTAGGAGTAGAAAAATAAGAAAAGTTATACTAATCCCCACCACACGCAATGAAAGAGATATATATTATGTTTGTACTGTGTGTCGTTTTAGTACAGTAGTAGTAGTAGTAGTACAACAACCTAACAGAGTACATAGTATTTACAGAAAACACTACGAAGGATGATGATGGGCTTTTAGTTTTGGACCTTTGGATTTGATGCTGTATATTTTCGGGTATATTAGTATCTTTATTTTATCATCATATCGCAATTGGCCTTTATACCTACCTAATTAGTAGCTTTCCAACATATAGTGTGTGGTGTCCTTTGAGCGCAATACGCATTTATACTTTTTGCTGTTGTACTCCCAATATATCTTCGCATGTATTTACTTGTTCCATGACGTCTACAAACAGTACAAATCCATGATTGCATACGTATGTACATGCCTATATCAAATAAATAAATGCATATTACCATAAAATGTGGCTTATATTATTAGCGAAAAAATTAATTATGATTCATAATCATCATAATTTATGATTACATAACATAACACCAAGCGTAATGTTTAGGGAAAGATTTATGGAATAAATAACAAACTTGTGGGGCAACATAAAACTGCCGCATGAGGTCCACAAAATGTGACGGGACATTAACTATAATACTTTCTCAAAAATAAAAACCATATTAAATATACATTCCACTAGCGGTAGGCCGTTCTTACATATCAAATCAAGAGTATTTGGAACAATACAAATGAAAGAGTTACAACAATGTGCATGAAAAAATGATTTAAAGCAGCATGTATAAAATGAGATTCCCAATGGGAATTTCCCATATGATTCAAATCATCACAAAACATTGAAAATTGACTGAACACGTTGCGTTGCCCGCTTGTATGCTTGAGTTTACCAATGCATCGTGTATGCCTTACCTTACAGTTTTTACATTAAAAACACTCATCCAACAACCAATCATGTTTAGCATATAGCATTTGTTTTGTATGCACGTTTTCTTATAGAAAGCACATGGGTGGGATAAGAACGAGGAAAACAATATCGTTAAAATTATGCCGAGGAACTCAATTAGGCTCTCAAGCTTCATATTTTTACATCAAGAAAAGTATGTTAACAGTAACAGTGTTTGACATTTAAAGAAAGTGTAATATAGTTGTACATATTTACCTATGACGTATGTTGTATTTATCTTTTTCACTAACTACAACACAACAATAACGTTATTATATCAGCTTGTAATGGCAAATGAATATCTTTCAAAAGCGATCACCTAAAACGGAGTACACAATGTGTACTTCACATACAAAATCACGTAAATACTGCTAACCAAAATAGCACTTTTCCAGGAAAATGAGTTTGAGGAGTAGAAAAATAATGTAAACATTCTTATTTCGTGCCTTCAACATCACCACCAGATTTTATAAAAAGGATTAAAAAAATACCCAAGATCTCTGCAAACATCATCATCATTATAATTTCAATATCTATACAAGTAAAAAGTTTGCCTTTTTGATTGAACTTTCACTTGTATAATGGAGAATATTGAGGAATAGGGGATCTGATGTTTGCCTTGCCCCCGCGAGGCAATAAGCGAAAGACAAAACTGCGACAGTGAAACAAGCAACAGAGAGGGACAAGTAAAGTGAGAACCTTCATATAATACTGCAGTGAAAGAGAGAAAAGAGGGTTAGTAGATTTTGTTTGGTGAAAGCTAAAACACACACAACGCAGACAGCGGGATACTTTTGACTTTCTCTTTTTTTCCTCCTGATGTTCATCTGCTCTCTGTTCCAGTTGAGTTCTCTGATCAAGAACAGTTTTCCAATATAGCTGGCTGCTCTGAGCTGTGACTTTATAACATTTTATTCACGTTGTTATATATTTATGTACATAATAATAATACTTTCCATTGTACAATATTGCCATCATCTTTTCATCCGTTCGATGTGCAAAGAATGGTGAATGGAGAAAATATAAGAGACGTGAAAGCATCATCATTATTATTATTATATTATCATCATCCCAGCGCTATTACCGCAGCAAAGCATAAGCAACAAGCGAACAGTGAAAGTCACCATCAAATGAATTTATCCGAGAGACGAGGCACACACACGAGGAGTACTTGAAAAGACGTCAGCAACAGAAAAAAATCTGAGTGCCTGCGTGCGTACATACGTGATTTTGTCGACGTAACAGCATAAAAGGATTCAATTCTGCTTCCCCGAAGTGGTGGCATTGTCGTCGCCTTGTCTATATTTTTTCGGAGCCGTTTTTCCCATTTTTCGTGTAAATACATAAAACAGTGTGATAAAAAAAAATATATATATGTCAGGGGCCGTGATGTTGCTAGCTTTCATGGAGAACAAAGTGCTTTTACCAGTTGAATGTGTTTTTAACTTATTAGTCGAGCTTAGAACGTTGCCGTGTTCTTGTCACTGCTTCTCTGGATGTGTTTTAACACCAGCGCAAAATAATACAAAAGTATACGGATTGAGGAGTTAACTAGAAGAGAGAAAATTTGAAGTTGTGTAGAGCAATCAAGTAAAAGCAATAATAGACACAAGATGAGCTCGCCTTGTAGTAGTAGGTCAATGCTAAATAGGATGACATTGTCGGAAAAAAGGACCATTTCAGTGCCCAGTTCTAGCTCTAGTAGTACTGGGTCGAGCAATTACAGTTATGGATATAACAAAAAATCAAATTCAAGGACAGATAGACCGGAAGCTGTAAGGTTTTAATATTTAATTTTTTAATCTAATCAGTTGTTATATTATGACCAATTATAAAAACGCTCATTATATGCCGTTATTGTTATTGTACATCATATTGTTATTTTTTTACAGCGTCAGGTCCGAGAAACTGGGGACTGGAGTTCTGATTCTAAACTGTCTGCAATATACAATGGATACTGGGAAGACCCCTTCTTTCGTTCTTTCAATCCTAATGATCCCTCGAAAATTAGAAGGACATCATTAATTTGTCGAGGATACTATGTACGTTTTCGTGTCTGTGATTACTTTCTAAGAAATCTTATAAAAGCTGTCGGAAAACCTGTGCAGGTAATGACAAAGAGATGTACATATATATCTGTTTTATAACAATTAATAAAAACGTATAAAAATGAAGTACCTAAACTCAAGTTGCTTTTGTGTTTTATTCTTTAAAGGTGGTATGTTTGGGTGCTGGGATGGATAGCTGCTTTTTTAGAATATTACCAGAACTAGAAAACCAGATTTTACGATTTTTTGAAGTAGACTTTAAAAGTGTAATTAAAGCAAAAATGTCCGTAATTGCACATAATCCCGTTCTTCGTGTCATGTCGGATGAAAAATTGAAGCTTTTAGCTTGTGACCTGCGACAAATTGTGAGTCTTCATGAAACATTGAAGAATAACGGATTTGATTTTGAACAACCCACAGTTTTTTATTCTGAGTGTGTTGTAAACTATCTTGGACCGCACGAGTAAGCTTTGAATTTAAATGCATTTTTAATATTGAGGAGTGTTTCCGTACTGAAATTTTTTTTATACAGAAATACAAATATCTTGGAGTGGATCACTTCTAATGTGCCAAATAGTATCTGGCTCGCATATGAGCAATGTAATGCCCTGGATGGATTTGGTCAAATAATGCTTTCACATTTCCTGAAAAATGGATGTCCATTACTTTCACTCATTTCGGCGCATAGCCGCGAGGATCAGGAGACACAACTAAGAAAGGCTGTAAGGGTTACTTCATAATACGAAGTTCATATTACTTTCTATAAAGCACTCTCTATTTTCCTATAAATTCTTATAATAGACTTTCAAACGTTCGTTTCGCAGGGGTTTAAAGTATCACAAGTCGTTAATGCTTGGGACGCATTCATTCGGATTGGGAATGACGATCCCCCTCACTTTCCACATTTGAAAACTACTACGGAACATCAATTTGATGAATATGAGCAGCTAATCGCTACGAGTCTTCATTATTCTGTACGAGTAGGCTTAAATGGTGACATGTCCCACATTAGTAGCATCACTGAGGTCCTTGAAAAATTTCACCTGCACCTCTTGCCAACTCTAAAGCAACCTGGAATATTTCACGAGTCGTTAAAGGATTCCCTTGCAATAAAATTGGATGTCATAGAAGGAGCATATCTACCCACGCTTAGTGGTCATGAGACTACAGTGATTAATTCAAATATGCTTTTAACTTTGGGAGGCTGTGGGGAAAACTCTGTGCGTATGAAGCATCTCATCAGATCTCGGATAACTTTTGAAAATCCTGATGACAAGGGACGTAAATCAGACCTTGAAGATCCATTTCAAGAAGAATCATCAGAGCCTAGCATATGCGTTACAGACATTGATGTGGCTGGTCGTACTGGACCTTTGGCAGTCAAAAATAAAATTCTTCTGGAAAATGCTGACCATTATGAGCGAATTCACGCTCGAACTGTTTTTATTCCGGCATCAGTGAAATCATCAGAGACACATGATTCGGTATTAATATTTGGCGGCAGAAAATCACCAAAAACACCTTGTTCGAATGATCTAATAGAGTTGAACGTCAATAAGATAGACTCGAAAGTGAATATAGCGTCTGTAATTGTCAGCTCGAAATTTGACGGAAGCTGTCCACAACCAAGATGGAGGCACGCAATGTCATTAGCTTCCAAAGAAGAATCTCCACACGTTTTGATGTTTGGGGGGAGAAATCCTGAGGTATGAATACCTGAACACAACTCAACTTTTCTACCAAAAAAGTACGAGGACACTCATTTTTATTAATTTGTGTAAATTTCTCTGCAGGTAGTACTTGGGGACTGCTGGTTGTACAACGTTGATGATTATAGCTGGCTAGAAATTTACAACAACAACAACAACGTGGCTTCTAATCGGGGATCAGCAGCAGTATCGTCATGGCCTCGCCCACGTCATTCGGCTGTTATGGCTTCAGACGTGGATGGAACCATCATATACATGGTTGGTGGTATTTCAGAGAACGATACGACTTTGTGTGAAAACGCTTTTTGGACATTTGATATGGATACTGACAAATGGACTAATGTAGACGACTGGGACGCCATCGGAAGACGTGTGGGACATTCCATGGTGAAAACTAGAAGTTCTCTTATCGTCGTTGGTGGGTATGGCGCGGATTCTAGTTATGGCTTTGACTTTTTAGCAGCAATTTTTGATTTGGAATGCAGCACAGTTAGAATCATTACACAGGTAGGTGCAAAGTTGTTAAATACTGTGAAACACATTGCATGGTGGAACTACTTTCTCCCTCATCATTATCCCTATTCATCAGAAATATTTAATTACTTCATTTCTCCATTTTAGACACTTCCATTGAATGATATCTACCTTCCATTCGGTTTCACCGCTTCCCTTTTAAGAGATGAAAAGACAAAAAAAGAAAAAGTGATAGTTTTTGGTGGTGGAGGGAACTGTTTTTCATTTGGTACTCATTACAATCAAGTGTGCTACATACTAAATATTCAAGACTAGATAACACGTGAGATTAAATGAACAAGTCAATAGGCAATATACTGTGTCACTACTACTGGCCACTTTCGTTAACGTAATTTCTACTTTTTGGTCGTTTCTTCAACTTTGATCTTCTGCAGAAATACTCTTATTACAGGACGATACAAAACCCTTGAGCATGCACACAAAGTTGTATATTATTATAACATATTTTTTTGTGATTTCGATGTTAATTATTGTTTAACTGTTTAACGTGTACTTGGTATTTATTTGTATTTTTGTAAAAAAAAATACACGGTTGACAACAGATTAGCTACAAACACAACTACACTTCAAAGTAGAAATTTGATGCGAGATCGTTTTAAATGAAAAATTAAATAAATTCATTTCAAAGTTAATTATTTAATTAGCCTCTACATCTAAGTCTAATACTGTACTAGTAGTAACAGGCGGTGTTCCATTTTCATTAACGACATCCTTGTTTGCATCTGCACGTTCTTCTTGAACTTTGTCAATTTTTTCCTTCACCTCGTCCTCCATATCCATACTGCTGTCAGTATCAAGAAGGAAGCGATCATCGTCATCTTCTTCATACTCCTTCTCTTCTTCTTTTTTATTTTCTTCATTTTCACTTTCGCTAGTTGAGCTATCATCGTGAGTGTCCGTTGACGAGCTACTGTCACTACCACTGTCCTCAAATTCATGTGTACGACTGTGTATGGATTTTCCCATGCGAGAATACACAGTGTTCTTCTCAATTTTGTTGAAGGATGGATGACCATCAAAATAGTCGAGATTCAAATGCATCACGAAGCTGACATATTCTATTTTTATTAGTTTTTCCGGTATATCATAGCCTGTCAAAAAATAATGTTAAAAATACTGTCACTCATATTATATTTGTGAACAATTATTGGAATACAGCTAGTTTTATGTACTAAAAGTAAAAAATACTTACGTAAAGCATAGTTTATAGGTTCAAAATCCATGAGTGCGTAAAGAGGATGCTTGGGAGCCAAAAAGCGTACCCCAGCAGATGTTTCCCCAAAATGATCCATCACCAATCCCTTAATTTGGCCATGCAATGAAGTGCTATCAGTCAACTCGACAAAAACAATGTCTCCAGCTTGAAAGTAGTGACCTTGATTATAAACTTTAGGTACAATTGTGGGCTGTGCCGAGTAACGGTTATTATTTCGAATTCCCGTGTACTAATTTGATAGTAAAAATCCAAAAAAATAAAATAAAGTAATTTCCAAACATAAATATACAATTTTTTTTAAATATGTAATTTGGGTTTTCATACCCTTTTCGAGTTACAGGACTTAAACAGTAAAGTTCTCCTGTTCCGTCCCTTGTATCTATTGATTTTTCTTGCTCTACGTTCAGCAGCGGCCGCTGCCTTTGTTTCCGCATCCCCCGGAAGGCCAACGCTTCCATTTCCCTGGTTCTTAGTTACTTGTTCCAAAGCTGCGGCTGCTGCAGCTCGTACAGGCTTCCAAGAATATGTACTGTCCACATCGCTATCTTTCTGTTCTTGATTATCACTTTCACTAATATTATCATGACCATCATCCTCGTCGTCTTTGCCAGAATCGTCTTCGGAATTTATTGACAAAGGTGTTAGATTATATTTCTGTCGATCGTGGTCATTGGATTCGTTTGGAAAGATAGGTCCGATACCTCCGCTACTTTCGGAATCAGCTTGTGTGCTCGAGCTACCAGATTTTGAGGAACCTTCAGTTGTCGACCTACGACTATAAACACTTGCTGCCCCCTTTTCATCCTTCATTTCCGACTCATCTTCCTCCTCTTCCTCCTCCTCATCCTTTCTTTCCTTCTCTTCTTCTTCCTCTTCTAATTCTTCGTCTACATCCTCTGGTGTTCCTGTGGATGAGCACGTTTCTCCCCTTTTCCCATTCCCATCATCATTTTTACCTAGCCTTTTCAATTTTTCATTCGCAATTAACTTGGCTTTCCTTCTGCTTGCTTGACGTGGGAATATTCGTGCTACTTGTTCCATTTCCATTTCATCACCTTCAACTTCTTTCTGCTGGTCCCTGTCATTGTCATTCTCAGGAGCACTTTCGTCCTCCTCTTCTACGTTCTGATTATCAGGATGATCGTCGTCCTCATGATTTGCTTCTTCATCGTCATCTACTGTATTTGCATTCCCGTCTTCATCGTTATCATTGTTTTCCTCTTCAGACTTATAATCAACATGTTCATGTTCTCCTCTATTATCTTGTTGCTGAAGATTCGGCATAACTTCATCAACTGCGTCTTCGTCTTTAAGCAGGTTATCATCATTTTCCTCTACATCCCTAAACTCAATATCAACACTGGTTTGTTCATCTTCTTGCTTATCGCCCTCTTCTTCAACATTTTCCTCCCCTTGAACATCTGTCCTATCATCTGCCAGAATTTTTTTCTTTGGAGTTGGCGCTGTGCGTCGTTTTTTACGACCCTTTCCTTTTGGACGCTTGGACTTATCAGGACCAAATATTTCTTGGATGATTTTCCGAGGCGTTGTCGATCCCCCACTAGTACTGCTACTTTCACCACTTTTTTCTGCCGCTCGTGTCCGTTTTCTTGGAGGCTCTTGCAGCTTCTCGCCATCATCGCCTGATTCTATATCATCGATCTTTGTCGTGTTTACTGGAACAGTATTTCTCTTTTCCTTTCTAGTAGAAATCGGCATTTTCATCAAGGGTGGCGGAGGTGGCAAAACAAGAAAACTGCTCGCTTCAGCTGTGGGCGACTCTACCTTTGACTTAATAGGAAGTTTTATATCCACCGGTGTAAGTACCAGAGTTGGGAAACGAATTAGTTTAGGAGGAGTTACAACTTGCGGTGATGATGGTTGTACTTTAAAATTAGAGGAAGCGCTAATGAGCGGCGGTGGCGGCGATAATACTAATGAGGGAGATATCGAAGGTTTTTTCTGGGAAGACGTATGGGAGGATGACCCTAGAAAGCGTTTAGGAGGTGCAGTGGGAATGGGAAGGGCGGAGGTGGATGGGAGAGGGACTTCATGTGCCTGTCCGGATTCACTGCTCATCTAGTAAACGGTAAAAACATGATTATAAATTAATTATACTCAGGGATAAGGATACACAGTGTGTATTACACACTCACATTTGAGTTGGTCAACTGTAAATATGTGTATTATTTTTGCTTACCGAATATGCAGTGTAATAAATCCTTGAATGCGATGGGCAAAACTGATCGAGGCTGAAGTTAGTTTTGTCTTTTATTTATTTTATTGTGTATTATCTTTAATTTCACAAGGAAAAATGGCCCACAAACAAAAAATGAAAGCTCCACACAGATGATTTTTAGTGCCTCAGCACAATCCGCCATAAAATGATACACAATGGGGCATTGTGTTATTGTATTGCATTCGTGCTTACGTACAAAGTTGAAGGGTGTCATTAGCTTGTTTACGATTTACCGAGCGAGCAAACTAACAAAAACGGGCAATACGAAAACACACCTATGCAAAATGCAATGCAATCATGTAAAATGAAAATTAGTAAAATCGGGATGAAAAGGAAAATAATTAAAACAATGAATCTTGGATTTTTACAACTTCTATCAATTTAAAGTTTTTCCGTCGGTTTTTGTGTCTGTCTTCTTTCTTCATCAACATCGAACTTGGGCTTGCATAATAGTAGATCAGGTAAGGTAAATACATCAAACTTTTTTTTTACATTATTTTACATTTAGGCATTATTCAGGTTTTTTAATTCAGTAATGTTGCTGGCAAAGCTCACAAAACAGACTTTTGTAATGTTCACGGAACGGCGTCTTTAGTATTTTTAGTATTTAATATCCTATTTTTAATCCAGCCAAATTGTGAATTGATTGTTTTATTTCACGTTGGTTATTTTGCTTTGACGGTTTTTTTCAGCGTTGACGTGAAGTTTGAAGTTAAATTTTTAACGCAGGCCGCACAGGTAATTTAGGATTGTTGAGATTTGAGATAGTCTAAGTCAAAATTTCAAATAATTCAGCGCAAGCAAGTTAATTTTTGAACGACAGAAAATGCCAAATAAGAAGAAGAAGGGGCATGGCATTTGGGTAAGTATAAGTTTTTTTAATTCGTTGCACGCCGTGTTTATATAAAATGAAGTTTAGTTAACTATTCGTATATATCATTTACCAATGATTGAAGAAAAGGCCGTTGTCGTCGTTGGTTAGCCAGTATCATGAGGATTGCTCCGGAGAAAGTGTAGATTCCAAAGAATCTTCTGACTCAGATTGGATGGAGCAAGAGAAGCAAAAGAGTGCCCGAAAATTTTCGAAACGCACGCAAGATTTCGCTGAGGTGCCGGTAGAAAACCGAAGAAACTTGGGTGCCAAACATAAAGGCAAGAGAGATACGGGGAAAAGTGAAGCACATGAAAATGAACCACGACAATGTTATTGGATTCAATGTGTAAATGCTGCAAGACGTGGCTCAAAGTATTGCAGTGATGATTGTGGGGTGAAGTTAGCCTCTCATCGTATTCTAACGGCAAGAGCACAGCATGGCTTTTAGTGAGAAATATTATATTATGTAAAAAAAATTGGTAAAATAACGTGTTGTATTCATTTTATTCAGATACTTCCGGAACGATTAAAAGATTGGAACTCTACACCTTGCGTTGCGACAGAAATGAACAAAAAAGAGTTGCAGGAAATACACGAAAAATCGGGAAAACGTCACCTGCATTTTGATAATCTGGAAAATAAGCGACAAGTAATATCAGTAACGACAAAGTTTTCATTTAATTTAAATCTTTCTCAATTCCGGGTCTAGTAAAGTTACTACTGTTCTTACATTATGAAAAGGAATTGGACAGATTCATTGAAGCCGTATCCAAAATTCCTTATGATGCCACCAAGCATTCTGATGAAGGAGGAACTGGTGAAGATGGATTCGTTTACTGTGTAATTTGTGGTCATGAAACAAACGTTAAAAACTTCCGAAAACATATTGAGCGCTGTTTTATCAGAGTATGTCGTTTATTTTAAATTTTACCAATACAAGAGTAGTTAGTTAAGTAATGCGTAATTGAATAAATGTGCATATATTGCGTTTGATATTTTATTTCTAGACTGAGAAAAACGTTGTGTTTGAGTCCAGACTCCCGAGCGATATTCCTGGGACGAAAGTATTTTGTGACATTTTCAACAAGAAAGCAGGAACCTATTGTAAAAGATTGGCTGCGAATTGCCCCGATCATTGCAAGAATGTGCATTCGGCTAAAAACATGGTACTTTTCTGATTTGGAACAAAAACAAATTTTCCTAACACATATACCAATTTTTATTTTATTTTTGTTATTGGTGATTAAGATTTGTGGTGCTCCATTGGGTTGGAATGATCTAAAAGACGAATTAAGTTTAGACAACATTTGTCGAGCTTTGAAAAGTACCTGTACAGCGGCATTTCAGCTGGGAAAAGTTATACAGGACAGAAATCGACATTCAGAAAGTTTGCACGGTAAATAAATTACTAGCTAATTCATTAAATATTGTCTTATTTCGTAACACTTCAAGTTTTGTAATATATATAACTGGTAATTTTAATGTTTAGTCCACAGAAATCATGGCATTAAAGGCACAGAAGAAGGAAATTGAAGATCAAATTTCTTACCGCGGAGGACTTTTGAATCTATTGCTTAACTCCACAAAGGTTGAATATGAGATGATTAATTGATTGATCAGATAAATTGTACGGTAGCAGTTTAAAACTCGTGTAGCATCTAATTTGGAAAGCATTATTTTTAACCCTGTAAACAGTACTTTTCATTGTATTTGTATTTATTATAACTTAACATGTAAATTGAATGATATGTTTTAAAGAGTATTTATGAATATTATATAAATACGTTACAGGGCTTATAATTTTTTATTGAATAAAATAATAATACTGAAATTTTGTTTGAGATGGCTTCCTCTTGTTTTACGCTTTTGGTAAATATTTTTGCATTTGCATGCACCGTGGTAAATGCACACCTGCTAAATTTTTAACCTTTACTAATGCCTGCTCTTTCATCATGTCAAGGAGGAAATTTTTTCCGGAATCTCTGTTCTCCATATCTGCTTCTGTAATATTTTCCATCTCTGGCACATCCGCCGAGTCTGCGGAAGTCACAAGGGCCAACATAAATCCACCTACTACACCTGAATACCGGAAGTGCTCAATTTCCTTTTCAAAGTTTTCCTTTGTTAGTTCCTGTCCCTCTATATCAACGCCCAGCCTTCTCGCAAACTTGGTGAACTCTTCAAAATAAATTTGCTCCAGCTCATTTCCCCGTTCATTAAGCACTGGTATCTGCGGGCTGGAATAGAGAAAGTAGTGAATATCGACAGTACGTGATGCTGCACGAGACACTTGGAAGTCCACAAATTTAACCTCTATTGGCTTATTGGTTTCCTCATCATAACGGAAAAGTATGTTATTTGTCCTGAGTATAAAAAAAAGATTTAAAAATTGGATCAGTCATTCCATTTATTCTCAAGCAACCATTTTTTGCTTTTTTATTCGCTACTACATTCGCCATATGCTCACCAGCAATCCCCATGTCCAATAACTGCCCACTTTGTTTTAGCTCCCACAAGTTCATACAACTGCTTAAAGTAATCATCTGAGTAGATTTTTTCAAGAAGATGTGCTCCTAGCTCTTCTCCGTCTTCCCTTATCGTGGCAGCTTGCTGCTTATAAGTTTGGCGAATCATATCCCTCCACATTGGAGGAATTTTATCATCTTTAAACATTGTTTCTTCCAACGACGAGGTGCGCCGCCATAATTTTATCATAGTCCCCATTAAACATTGCGTATGAAACTGCATGAAATCTTGCCATTGTCTCTAGTACAAGCTTGCATTGCTCAAAATTCAAGCCAGTCTGCCGACTTGCCATTTTATATCCCTGTTCCTTCAAATCCTACCATGGCCAAGTAATCATCCTTCCCGTTTATTTTACTTGCATAACACTTTGGCCAAGGAGCACAAACTTCTTGCTCAGAAAGGCCGACCGTCTCTCTTTGAAATTGTTCCATGGCTGGAATGATCCTTTCGTACATGTTCACATCTCGCAAGAACACATTCCCTTCATTTATCATTTTCACTCGGAACTCATTCCGAGGCAAAACTTTTAACATCACCGGAAGCACTTCTGTTTTACCAGAGTTCACGTTTTTTAGATTCATTTTCACTGCGTAAATAATGGACATGTAATTGTCACCGGCAATTGTTCCGAGCTTAGCTTCAAAATCAACAAGTTCCAGGTTACTACCTTCACCGTAATTTTTAATGACGGATTTTAGAATTTCTGGAGTAACTATTTCCTCTATTTTAACCTCTTCTGGTGCCGTTCCTTGTTGTGGGGCACTTGAGGGAGAAACATCTCCGGCTTTCCCTTCAGTCTCTCCGTTTTTATCTGCCATTTTTCCCCTCAATCAAAAAATTGTCTAAATGTCCAAAACAAATTGATTTGTATTAATGCAGCCTTTTGAAAGCCGTCCTACTTTCAGCCCTTGTTCTTTTCAACTAAACCACACAAAACATATTTTACCTCTCAAAAGTATATTCATGATTACTAGAGCTGGCTACTTAACTTCCATTTCATTTGAGTACTAGCAGGCGTTGTCATTACATGTTTCAGGTCATTTCCATATCCATTGAAACTTGTTCTCGAAAACTGGTCATCTATTTAGATGAGTGCAGAATAAAATCACGCATTCTATTTACCTCCTTCTGGCAGAAGGCTTCTGCTACATGTATTTTTTTATTATTATTATGTATCATCAGCTTGTTTTTTGTTCGCATTCTTATGATTAGTAGTTAGTGTAAATTACATGTCATTATTTTGCTATACTACAATGTACTGAAATGTATACACAAAAAAAATCAGTACACTATACATTTTAGCTTTAGTTTGACGTATTCCATTGCTCATAAATGTAAAAACGATTATATCGCTCATTATTACATAGATTCAAGCGAAATGATGTACAGAATTCTGAACGCTCTGTGTAAGTAGAATATAAAGAGAGAGAGAGAGAGACGTTCAAGGTCGTTTTCCATGCATCATCATCATCACTCCATTGTATATTTATGTGGCAGTGATTGCATATACCCAGTGACTTCATCTTGTCATGTCAAAGTCACGCTGTTGCCGAGTCCGCTACACTCACATAATACCTACATAATATTTGTGTTGATATCATCATGGTAATCCATACAGTTCCACATTTTTCACTACATAATATAGACAACACTTTGTCACACTAATATTCTTTGCGTATGGAGTAGGTATATATGATGATAGTATATAAGACCAGCAGGCAAACCCTGACTTTGTGAAGCGAATGGGCATAAACAAAATGCTAAAAAAAAATGAAACTTTACGCTAAATTTCTCTTGTCCATGTTCATATTCTTACAAAAAATGTCATATATGTTTAAACTTTTATGTACACCGATTGTAATTCTTTTCTTTGATAAACATCAAAATCATCAGTGAGCTAATATTATTTTTCCTGTCATCGTGAAAGACCAATTTAATATTCTCACTAGTTTGTTTTCCTATGTAATACAAATATGTACATAATTTCATTGGTCATATCACTGAATATGTAACAGTAAATCAAGCATATATTATACGGTACAACTACTGCACAAACGACACACGACATGTGTTTCGATACATGTTGTATGTATATTATGTACCTACAAAGGCATACGTTAAATATTTCATGTCAAAAACATTTCAAATTTATATCACTTTTTTAAAGAAAAAATATCACTTTTGTCTCAATTTCCCCCATGTATTACGTCTGCCTGATTTTCACATAAAAAATATTTTCATTGACAAAACGTGTTTGCGGAACTGGCCATGGTAAATATGACAAGTTTTAGTTTAAAATGCGAATAATAAAAATATGTAGGTATTCATGTGAATGAATATCTCACGGGGGGTAAGTCAGGTTTGTTTTTATTTGTTTTCTTTTAACTTGTCTTGTCTAATAATAATAATGAACACACAAATGAACGCGAATTTGTTTCGGTTATGTAATAATTTATGCTGCAAAATACGCATCCATGAAAAAGAAGCTGCTGCTCCCGAAGAAGTATAAGAAGAAGAAGCAATCACTGAAAAGGGCTAATAGAATAATACGTGCTCCCATCCTTTTGTTTATAGGTATATGTTAAACTAGGTATATGTCTAAAAACTTTTCCTATAATAAGTGTAAGCTTGCTTAGTTGGTCATAAAACAACGGAAAAAAATAAACGTGGTAATGAATCATACTTTGTGGCCCTCATGAATTACGTAAAACGATTTTTTGTGACACGTTAATTGTTGACTCATGCAGTCATTTGTTTATGTATGCTGCTGCTGGTAATAATAATGTGGTAATACTGCTCACTCGCCACTACTACTACACACTTCCCTCTCCACTATAATACTCCTCAAACACAATAAAGCTATGTGTGTAAGTTTTTCTACAAACTTCTTTTATAATACGCTGATCCTGCTTTTTAAAAAGTTGCTTTGCTCACTCAAAGTTTCTATATTGCACAAACTATAAAGGATCATAGAGAAAGAGCAGCAGAAGCAGCACAGCAGCAGCAGCAGCATCAGCAATTCACCATCAACGGAGAAAAATAACCTGTTGGATTCATCTCATCTCCTCATTCCGTTCGTTTCAGAATGGAGAGAGAGAGAGAGCTCAAGTTTTGTTTGTAGGCAGCAGCAAAAGCAGTAAAAAAAGTAAAATAGTGAATGAGACAAGCATAAAGAATCCATTCAATTTTGTTCGCTCCGTTCCATGATAAATCCAGTCAGTCATAGTGCTCCTCTATTCATACTTTCAGTCTTTATAAGAAGAGCTTTCTGTGAAGCGCTGAGCAGAGCTATGAGTAGTTTTTTTTTCGCTCGTTCGTTTCGTATAATGTTTTTTATACAAGTTTACAACTCATTTTCTATATATTATTTCTCATTTTCTTGTTCATATGTGCTTTTCATGTTCGCACACACAGAGTCAGCAACGGCAGCAGCAGCAGCAGCAGCAGCACCAGAGAAACTGCTCATTCTTTTTCCAAGTTGCTCAATCTTGCTCAAATATCGGTCTTGTCTCAAATGAGCCTCAACATCACATCACACACACAGCATCCCCATCAGCGTCCTTTAAAAAAAATTTATTGCATTTTTACATGCCTCTATAAATACGGGACTACACTTACATGATATTTTTTTAGTATGTGTAAAATAATAATATACATGTATTACATATATGTACATCCCTGGCACAATATCATCCATCATCAACGGGGTAATAATGAGAAAATTAATGATTGGTGGTGGTGTTGTTGTTGGTGTGCCACTCTCACTCATTTTTTCAAGGATAACGCGTGCCATTGTGTGTGTGTGTGTGTAGCCTTCTATTATTCTATAGGTATTGATGGTTTCATATGGAACATAAAAAATCCAGCTGACAGATGAAATTACTCCAGGTATTTCCCAACCATGCCTGAAGATGTGTGTACTTTTCAATTATTGTAGTCATGATTATACCGCCGCCGTCATCATTATCATCATCATCATCATGGAAAAGATATATAAGGAATGATAATTATAATAATTATTATGCAAGTCTGCTGACAGACACTCTTTTTGGCTGGACAAAAAAACAGCGAAAAAAAGTTATTTGAAAAATCATCGTGCTCGATAGATAATAATAATAATCTAATCTTATGAATGTGCACATAATATTTATGATGTATAGACACATTACAAGCATCTTCATTAAAGTTGTGTCTTATAATTTATGATGAGTATAGATTATACGTTTAATGATATTGGTATTTTCTATAAAGTTTTTTTATAGGCTTGCGCGTCCAATTTCTTGAATGGGAACAAAATAAATAAAGTTGCTATGTTGTCACATCTTCTGCTCTCCACAAAAAAAACCTATCACAACGGCAAGTTTGTTTAACAGGTTAGGGTTATGGCTGCGTAAGTAAACGTCAAAAACATTTTAGATTTATTTTCATTTTCATGC
>JAHZNC010001212.1:0-12546 GCA_027744095.1 Zhuqinia jingwanae
ATTCTAAAGGTCGTGTTTTTTTTCAAAGAAAACGGATAGATAATGAGTATATCAAACCAAACTAGGTAAGCTATCTATACCTCTATCAAAAAAGTACTTGTACATCATTCAAGTTCCTGCAAGGTAAGTAGTAATAGTAATAATAATGACGAGGATGTTTTTGATATGATTACGATGATGATACAAGCTACTTTACAGATACCAACACAAGAAGAAGAAAAATCTCTCAAGATTGCGCATTCATTCCATACATCTTTTTTTATTTTGTCTTTTCATTCCTCCACCACCAGGAAATTTTTTTCTCCTCTTCCACCCACACGCGTACCTACCGATAATAACAGCTTTACTCGCTATATAAAAATATAGGTATAGGTACGTATGATGTTCCAGAGGAATGGACGAGGGAGAAAGAGGAGAGAGAAAAAAATGAAATGAATGAATGGATGAGTTAGCGTCTTTTGAGAAAACGAATTGGGAATCTATGGAGTGAGATTTATATCCATAAAATGAGATTGCTTTTGCCGCTACTGCTTCTTGCTCTTTTGCTTGTTATGGCTCTCATATTACACTCATAATGCTAATAATAATAATAATAATAAGGGCTAAAAATGAGAAAAAGGTAAGTATTCATGGTTATATTTTCTTTAGTGAACCAGATATATAACCACACAGTCTTCTCCGCTTCTCTTGTCATTTATTTATCCAAATGTACCATCTGTTTGGTAGCTAACAAGCAAAAGAAAAAGGAGAGGCAGACCTCTAATAAAAAGCCAAAATCTAAAGCCACACATACACACAGTATTCTCTTTTTTTATGAAATAGGTACACTTGATGGGTGTGATGGATAGCAGAAATAAGTCTAGGAAAGGTAATAGATATAAGTCAAGCTGGCAAAAAATAACAAGAAATTACTTACGCTGCTGCTTTTGGACTCACTCAAATCCGTAGAGAGAGAAGCAGGCTGACATCAAGACTAAGAGAGAGGGATTTTTTTTGTGGGTTATGGATTTTATGTTAATACCGCTACTTTCACGGCTGATTGAATAGGTATACGGAACGAATGTATGTATTGCATAACAATTTATATGATCCCATATTGCATACTTATATACCTATTTTTTTGAAGTACAAGCACTCAGATTTAGAGAGCATTTGCCATAATATGGGATGTTATTATTATATGATCTTCATTATAAACATGAATAGCTTATATAGGAAAGTATTATTTTTTACATGAGCTTTTCTCCTTATGGCAATGTGCACTGATGCATAAAATTCCTTAACATGCATCAACCACCGTGAAAACAGCCTCTCGGTTGGATTGATAAACTAGTAGTTCTAGTAGTGGTTTGGTACACATACAATGGTACTCACAATCAGCTCGAGCAAGAAAAAAAAACATGGGAGAGAGTGTCCGAAAGGTCACAGATTGTAAAAAAGTGAATTTAAAGGGTCGTAAATTATAAGTGGAAATTGGACGATAAAATGTTGGATATTAAATGTGCATATTTTTTCCGTCTTTCTGTACGTGAGAGCACTCATAATAAATACCTATTTCTTGATGATATGGTTTTTTTTTAGCTTGCATGGTTTAGATTTTGAATTTTGATGAGGATGCTACTACATATGCACTAGAGCGCAAATGCGTGTTATATTTTACGACTCTACAGGGCTCGTAGTAATGTACTTATGAATATCTCGAAGAATAAAACTCAGATGAGCTCTACCATTTTTTGTTTCTATACGTTCAGGAAATTGATGATGATTGACAAGTATGCATCGTGCATCAGAGCAACAATAACTTGTTTATTGTGGAATGTAATACAAGGAGCTAAATGACAATGGGTAGACAGATATCAATAAGTATTATAATGAGACCAACCAAAGATACGAAATCCGTTTTCAAGAAATATTGTACAAATTTAGACGTCGCTAAATTTTTTTAACAAAGTTGTTATAATGTGGATCGCTAACAGATTCGATTCGTATTCTTCAAGAGTGTACGTTGGGTGGTACAGTACATTAGATAGTAGATGTTTTCAATAATGGTAAGCTTTATTGTTTGTAATTTGTAATGCATTTTAAATTAGAGAACTGAATCAAACATAAATGATAATGAATTTTTAATGATAATGAGGGTATGTAAGCTAACTGTAATGTACAAATTTAGACGTCGCTAAATTTTTTTAACAAAGTTGTTATAATGTTGACCGCTAACAGATTCGATTCGTATTCTTCAAGAGTGTACGTTGGATGGTAAAGTACATTTGATAGTAGATGTATTCAATAATGGTAAGCTTTATTGTTTGTAATTTGTAATGCATTTTAAATTAGAGAACTGAATCAAACATAAATGACAATGAATTATTAATGATAATGAGGGTATGTGAGCTAACTGGATGTACAAGGTGGTTAAATAAATTTGACGCCGCGTATGCATTGCGGTAGTGGATACGAACGATTAGTAATTAAAACTTGACGAATATTTATGAGCGTAATGTAACGAGTTGAAAAAAATTATGAAATAAAATATGGGATTTTTTTTACTTAAAGCAATAAGGAGTATGGAACCCATCATCTTTCGACAATATCAACAAAACACTCCGGTTTTGTTGTCGTAAACTTTGTAGTGTAAAAATATCGCATGTCAATAATAATAATGAAAATGCTTAAAACAAAAAAGTATATATTTATTTTTACAACTTCCACTTTCACCCTTTCACCTTACCATATAGCCTGTTAGCTTTACGAGTTTCACAGACAAATTTTTCTCACGCGGTCGTCAATCGTCATCGCGTAAAAAACCGCATTTCAAACAAGACAAACTTGCCCTGGCATATATAGGTATATTATATTAGTTCTTCACCGACCATTTATAACATTTCCCCTTTTCCACCCTCACTTCACCAAAATAAGAGTGTAGATTTTGTAGGAAAAATACGGATGAAAAGGATGGAGAAATGTGTTTGTTGAAACTTTGTGGCTCGTTAAGCGTTTGTGTGTACGTAATAAAAGGCTGTCATAACTTTTAAGGTAACATTTCTCACAAACGATCCTCTGATGGTGGATTGTGCAAGTCAGCATAAGAGGAGGAAAATAAAGGGGATATGATGATACGAATGAGGCGGAAGAGTGACAATCAATAATATATAATAGAAAAAATGGAGGAAACTATATGTATTTGAGGAATGGNAAACTATATGTATTTGAGGAATGGTTGTAAACAGAATATAGGTTTTGTTTCTGAAAAATGAAAGATAGCGACACGAAAAATACGGAAAAGCAAACTGCTTGTATGTATGTATATACGCTTGCATTGCACTTTTTTTTAAAGAAAGAAGCTGCATGCAATAATAAAGGTGTTATAGTGGAGGGAGTAGCTTCATTTGCCACCGGAGCAAAAGTAGTAGAAGCAGAGACGAGTAGTAACTCTTTTAATGAGATATACCTTCATGTCACGAAGGGTAAACATTGTCACTAGAGAGTCCCACGCTTCCCATGTGCCATGCAACTCCAATCCAAAACGAGAGGGTCGCGATGTAATGCAACATAAATTAAGATCAACACTGTAACACGATAAGCAAGTATCGTAAAAATTATATTACATTTGTTAATTTCTAAAAGGTAACATTAAGAATTCAACTTGGAGAGTAGTACAACGTTGACAACTGTCAAAATTGATCCGCATGTACCTACACTCTCGTTCAGTCCATTCGCTTGTATGTGAAGGAAAACTTCTACCTTCCGTACTTTGGTGAAACATGAGTAATTTAAAGACTAAGTTGACGTCAAAGTCTGCATAATATTGTCTAAATAATTTTGGATATGTTTATTAATATCCACATATTACACTCGTGTCTAAGTACGTCTTGAAATATACTTGCCAATTTTCGTCCTATTTCTAAACTCATTGAGTCCAGTTCGCATATAATTTGCCGTATTGATTATACTTGGAGGAACTTTATATTACACTCGTGTCTAAGTACGTCTTGAAATATACTTGCCAATTTTCGTCCTATTTCTAAACTCATTGAGTCCAGTTCGCATATAATTTGCCGTATTGATTATACTTGGAGGCACTTTTGATTAATGATTTATCCTTTAATTCGTCAAATCTTGTGAGCCGTTTCCACATTTTATTAAGGACGGAAGGAAGGAAAAACGGCGCTACAAACTAAACCAAGATCCCAATATGTAACGCTACCCGCGTTACTTACCTAATAACATTATGAAAAATATGGATGTGTTTTTTTATCAACATGCAACCATTCTTCCATTCTGCTGTTGTTGCACATGCAACCAAAATGAAGGATGAGTGATGTGCTAAGCCAATATAAAACGTGAAAACTGTTTTTCTCCAGTATATACGCTAACGCCACACATACTGTTGTTGCACATGCAACCAAAATGAAGGATGAGTGATGTGCTAAGCCAATATAAAACGTGAAAACTGTTTTTCTCCAGTATATACGCTAACGCCACACGCAAAATGTGGACCTTTTTGCTATACCAGGTTGACACTCATTGCTCGGGTATATACATAGCAGCAGCACCCGAGCCAGGTTTTTGGTGATTTTCTCCCTTCTCTTCCGCGTGAAGTGGCTTTGGCATGCCTCCACTTTGACTGCTCTTCTTCTCTCACCCAACCCCATTCACTTTTTCGACTTACTACGCAATAAAAAGTTAATGCCCAGATTGATGTTGACTTTGTATTTTTGCCTTTAAAGAAGCACTCTCTCTCTCTCACCCACACACTCACTTACTTTTGTAAATACAAGAGAATATTTTATATTTCACAAATTTCTTATGAGAATAGAATTAAATTTTTGTGGAGGGTGAAGGAGCAAAAAGGTGAGTTTTATAGTAAAAATTTATACCTTTTATAATAACACTTCAAAGGTATTAACTTCAAGTGCACACTGCACACACGCAGAGACTAAAATATACACAAACAAAGTATAGCACTCACTACGACCAGTAGTAGGTTTTTTTATTACTTTTCAAAAGGGAAAACTGAGTATGAGTAAAAAGTGAAGGAATATAAAATTTGACACTTATAGCCTGTCACAGTATATACGTATGTATGGATATATTGCACTTTAAAGAAAAAAATCTCATTTCTTTTTTAATTGTAGAATGAACGATATGGGAAATGTTATTTTTTGCGTAGTAGTGGTTTTGGCTTGAGTGAGTGAGAAAAGTCATAATCTGTCATATACCAACAGCCCCCACACACACCCAACCAGCAGCAGAGAGAACACAAACTGTATTATTTGTCGTCGTAAATATATTTTCTTTTGCTGTCACTTCTCGTATCTTTCGCAATTTATCCATCACATATCCAATTTGACATTAAAATACAAAGAGGAAAAAAACATCAAAAACTAAAGTTTCTTTAACGAACAAAAAATGATTGTTGTATGTAGTTTGCAGTTGTAACATAACCTTGTTTGAATATTCTTGTGTTTTTTTTGTGCGTTATGTGTGCAATACGTACAATCTTACTCTTCTTATAACTAAATGGATAACCTCTGGGATTTTTACGCAACTTTAAGAAATACATTTATATATGTCGTAACTGTTTTGTACAAATTTTTATGACTTCTTGTTTGCCACGGTTAACGTTTTCGGTTGCGTAGAATTTTCGTGAGGCTCCTTGTTTGGTATTACATAACATACAATCAGCAGCAGCAGACAAGCGGTGTATAGTGTATATGTCTGTATGTACTAGCAATGAACTTTCGTAAAACCTTCAATTCCCATTACTATTACGAATACCCTTTTCCCTACATTTCCAGAATGGATTACTAGCTTGTTATGTACCAGAAAAAAGGAGAAGTGTAGCACAAAACTTTTGATTTTTGCAAAAAAAAAAGTGTTGTCAGTTGTGGAAAAACTTTTTTTCTCGATGAAGGGAATGTACATGTAATGTCGAATGTAGTAACTTTTTTTTGATGAGAAGATACACGAAGACTACACGGGATTTGAGTTACTGAAATAGTACGCAAATAGCCCACGGCATGGGAAACCTTAGGTTTGGGATAGATACATTGCCAATGCCAAGTAGTTCATCTTTTGAATACCTTCCCGATGTACATATCATTTGGAAAACCCAGAATTGAAAAATTTGGATTGATCCTATCAGTTTCTCGGGTTGCATGTTGCATAGTACATAACCACTACTATACAATTTAGTAGGAATAGTAGGATGGCCCGGGATGAACCACTTGCAAAAAAAGGTTATCATCGCGTGGATAAAAACGGATCGTGGCCCTTTTCCGTGTTCCTTCTATCTCACGAAAAAAATTGAACTTGGCATATATTTATATATGAATACGTAATATTGAGTGGAATCCTTCACGTGCCTACCTATACACACGCACTACATGATACTAGATTGAATATCATTGCTCTTTACTTACTTTGATAACTCTATTCTCCATAGTTTTTTTTATATATATTCTTGTGCCCTTTTACATTTAAAATTATTTTTCTTTTCCATACTTTTGACAAAAAAGGGTCTAAAAGAATTTCTTCACAATCCCCATGATGTCTTTTCTATTGAAAATTGAAATGGCTCAAAAAACGGGATTTTTTTTCTGGATGAGATGAGGTTAGAAAAAAATAGTATTTTTTATGTGAGCATATATTTAGTGTGTCTGAGTGCGTGCATAATACCAATATCTAGTATATAAGCACTGGTTGTGGCACTGCGTGGTACCTGTTCAATAAAAGGAAAAAAAAAGTGTGGTAATGGTCATACTACTACTACTGGTAGCAGTGGTAATGGTGAATACCTTCTCTGTTTTTTATACTGATATACATGTACATAGATTGAATGGATATTTCCACTCTTCTGCTTCTTTTTTTTCAGACGAAGAAACTAAAGGAGTCCAGTGGCGTGGAGGAAAAAGAAAAAAGAATGAATCCTTTTTTACTCTCAAAAAGGAAGAAAGAGGTTAAATGTGAAGAAGTGGTCTCTGGTATGGTCTGACTCTGACTCTTTTGCCCCGTTCCTCATCCAATACATGCAAACATACTCTTGACAGGAAAACCTCTGAGAGATCTGTCTTGAGATGTAAAGAAAGAAGAAAAGAGTGAGTCAGAGAATGAGAGGACCAAAGCTTAGCTTTAACATAACCAACTCAAGTCAGCTCAGAGCTCACTTTTTTCTTCTTCTTCTTTTAAATAGTAGAAGTAGTACCTTTATACAAGTCAGCCAGTCGGTCGGTTTTTTATGAAAGGGAAAACAAGGAATAAAAAGGAACAAGATGAAGAAACGTTTCTTCTTGTTCTTCTTCGTACTTCACTGCTTCTTCTCTGTGTGTTTATTCGTTCCTCCCTTCATGGATTTTACGTTTTTTTTCAAAACCAAACCACGCCATATCAGCTTCAGCGTTCATCACAGTAGTACCAAAGCTTATTATTATTACAATTTGAAAAGTAAAGGTAAAAAAGGATCTGTTTCTTGGTAGTACGCTGTGTTTTTTTGTACATGGCGCTTTCTTCCTTTTTTCTCTAGAATTGGAAGTGTATTTGGTTTAGTCAGGTCTCTCATGTGTAACTCCAGAATTTTGACTGGCAGATCAATGCCATCATCATCGTGTGAGTGTGTATAAAGTATGTGTTTTTTATCCTTGGCTTTTTCAAAAGATGTCTCAGGTGAAGAGGCAAAAGCAAAAGAAGAGAAGAAAATGGAGTGCATAGTTATTTTTTTGCTGCTGCTTTACTTTGCTTCTTTTCCCGTTAAAAGAGACTGACAGTCAGCAAGCAAGTAGTAGTGGTAAATAAAAGGATGAGAACTACTTGTATAGCAAGTAAGTATAATATGGCGCTAAAAAAACGTGAATATATTGGTAAGCACACCCTTTTGTTGTTGTGTCTGTCAAGTCTGTGTGTTAAGTATTTTCAAGATAAATGTTCACCATTGCGTAACTGAGCTCTTGAGAGAGTACTATCAAAGCAATACTACACATAATATATAGTGTTCCATGCAATCATAAACGGGTATAGATTTGAGCAACAAAAGGTTTTTTTGCCTTTGCGATATCACCTTTCTTGAAAGTATGAAAAATATGTATCTTGCAGCGTCTTCTTTCTACTTCCTTTACTTCCGCCAAGTCAACTCAAGTCCATTTTCACATCTTCCATTTATACCAAAATGCTGTATTAACCACCGTACTTAACCTTCGCATCGTTTACTTTCAGCTTTTAGATTCTTTCTACTTCCTTTACTTCCGCCAAGTCAACTCAAGTCCATTTTCACATCTTCCATTTATACCAAAATGCTGTATTAACCACCGTACTTAACCTTCGCATCGTTTACTTTCCGCTTTTAGGAAGAAAAGGTAACTCAAAATCTGCAGGCGTGCGTACGTAGCCGCTGAACAGAAGCGGCAGCTTTAAAAAAAAAAATTTTGTATGGGATGAAAATAAGGTAGAGAGGAAAAGAGAGAGAGAGGAAGACGAGCCTTTTTAATATCATTTCCGTTCTCATCACGTGCATCTTTTTGGTTGTCCATCGGGACTCTTTCCTGCACACCTTTTTGCTCACGAGTTAGTTGCGGCAAAGCAGATAGGCAGACATAAGACATGACGATGCCTTTGACTAGAGAGCAACTGGAGAGTAACAAAATGTAGTAAAAAGCATGTAAGGTTTGAGAAGGATGATGATGATGATGATGATGATGATGATGTATGTATCCACATTTTCCCTTCTTCCTGTTCATTTCATACGTTATAAAAGTTGTAGTTTTGTGCGGATGATGATGATGAGAAGAATGGTAGTGGTAATGGTGAGGTGCAATGTGTTTTGTTATAAAGTTCACCTTCATGCAATGAGTGTGTATTATTGAAAGCGTGTGTGTTGTGCGGTGGTGGTTTTTGGGCTTCCTTACACGCTCTCACATACACACAAAAAGAAACTTGTTCCCAAAGGTATGTACGTGCTTTGTTGCCAGATAACAACATTTGGTTTATATGAACACTTCTTGCTTCATCACTTGGAACACACAGAAAGAAAGAGAGATGAGGATATGAGGAAGTTGAATTCTATTATTTTTGGTGAAACATAAATAGTACATGCCACACTCACAAATTTTACATTGGTACAACTAGGTGTATGTATAACTATTTAGTTATCTTTTTTTTAAAGGTTTTTTGGTTGAACTTGAAGAGTGTATCAAAAAAATGTTGGATGCGTTGTTGTTAGATTTCCTATGAAAGAATACCACTACCGCTGTTTTATATTTTAGAACACGCGTTGGTGTTACAAGGAAATCGGGTAAATTAAATAGGTAATTTGTCTCATTTCTACGCCATACATTTTAATTTATTGCACGGAAGCGCAGCGAGTCCGCACACAGGTCATCAGGTTAATTACAAACTTTACTTGACCAATTTGAGCAGATTAAACACGCATCTCCGAATTTAATGTACTTCATAAAGCTAGGCATTGATGAATGCCTAACTTTGAAGAAGGTCCGGGAACAATATTCCATTTCACATTTGAACAACGATGCAGCCCTTTAAATTTCGCATCAAAGAAATCCATTAAGCATGCATAATAATTAACCCGTACCCGATTTGATTTTGACGATTTTGTTTGACAAATCAAGCTACAATTTTACTTGTGCTACTTTGTACAAAAAATATTTTTTCTCGTACAAAATAGTTGCAAATATCTATAAAAAAATTTGCACTTTAACTAAGCTGAAGTATGCTTACATTTAAAAATGGTTTTGTTCGTAACTTTTCAAAAATTAAAACACACTGTCATTCTCATTTTGAGATTGTGTCAGTTGAGAGGGTTTCCTTTTCATTATCCTTTTCCTCATCATCTTTTTTTCATATAAAACCATTTTAAAAGGATGAAGATGATAAAAGAGACAAGGCTGGAGGTACATACAAAAGGTTGAATGTCACAGTTGTTGTTATTCTAAGAAAAGATGTCAGTGTGTAAGTGCATATGTATACGTAGTTCCATATTATTATATAAAATAGATAGGTAAGCATGCTCACATATATATTTTTTATCTCCTTTACAGTTGTATTAACAATGTCTACAAAATGTACGTGACGTTTGTTTCAAGATTAATATTTTCAAATGGGTTGGTTGGTTTGCTTAGCCAAACTTGTGTGTATTATGACCGCCTCTTTTACCGCACTGTTTTTATTTAATGAAATAAAACACCAAGATATCTTGAAGCGTTAAATTAAAATCTATGTTTAACTTTACGACGTGATAAGGATGACTGAACATCTTACAGACAGATGTACATCATATACATGTATACCTATAATATAGGTACATGTATCTCTCTTTTTTTATAATATGACGACATGATAACTGAGTGAGCTAAAGATGCGCCTTCCTTTATGGTTTTGTCTTCTATTTCTTGTCATGTCCTATTTTCCTTTCTTTAAAAAAAAACAAGTCAAAGTCATGAAGGTAGTTTCTGGTTATATGACATCGCATGTACAAAAAAAACTGTCCTGGTCCACTGAGATGTTGTATGTATTTAAGTACGCAGGAGAGATACTATCTCATCTTAACTTTTTGTGCTATGTGCCTCCTATTCTTAGTCTTCCTTCTTGAAGAAGAAGAAGAAGAAGAAGAAGAGTACAAACTACTTTTATTCTGGCATCATTTCTTTATATTCTTTCTTTATCCTACACTAAAAGCTGTAGTATCGCGTTCTTTGTTTCTCCCTCTCTGAAAAATTGTTTAAAAAAAAGTTTTCTCAAGCGCAAACATGTGTGTAAAGTGTGATAAAAGAGTGTAGAAAATGGGCACAAGTGAGAATCTTAAAATGTTCTATAATGTGTGGTGTGTGAATATTTGCTTTTTGGTTTTAGAAGATGAATTAATTTTGTAAAATAAAACAATTTAAACGAATTTTAAAGCAGTTTCAAAGATACAGCTAATGGGCTACCACAATTGTCCATTCTGAAATGCGATAAAATAGCTCATGTACATATCATCATGTGGATTTAGTCTGCCAGTCCGGCCGCCTCTTTGCATTATAACTTCCAAATTGTTTGAGTTTCACCAAATATTTAGTTAAACTTGGAATACAACGTTAAAAGCTTATCTCAAGCACTTATCTTATCATTTAGTACACCGGAGTGTAACCCCTTTCAAACTTAACTCAATTTACTAAGTTTGATATGAAGGCAGTCCTACATTACAGCGTTACAAGAACACTTTGTTTTGTTCATAATAAAGATATGTGAATTCACTTGATACTGTATTTGTCCCCTTTTTCTCTTTGCCTTCCTCTGATTATGTACTCTAAATGAGATGGAAAAACATAAAGGGATATGTTATTGCTTTAAATAATAAAATATATTGTACCACAAAGACGGAAGTATTTAAAACAAAAAAAAGTTTTTCCCCATTCATGCCTCTAAAATGGCAATAATAATGGTAAGAAAAGCCAAGGTTTGTAAGTAAAAACGGAAACTTTTGTTCACATCTTGTATGGTTATGTACACACAAAGTACAAAAACGTGGTGGTGGTTGTGGTAGCCACAAAGTTAATATTGTATATTAGGTAATGTTGTATGGCTTGGTGTTATTTTAGTTCTTTCCGAGTTTGCTGGAGAAAGGGTCATAAAAAGCTATGCATACCTATATATTTTGTACATTGTTTTTTCCATGTTCATATATATGCATGGATTCAATTTAATGCTTAATGTATGTATGCATTTTGTTTGGTAGTTTTAGTACTTTTTAGTTAATGAAAACAGAGTACACGCGTTTTTTACGTTATACTTGTTCGCTTGCACTCTTTTATGCCTGCCCACTACTTGAACTAAAACACGCAGCTTCTTGTTTCCTGTTTTCCCATCTTTCTGACATTTAATTCTGCTAAGAGATCAATGAAATAACCACACAGAGAATAAATTCTCCTATTATTTTTCTGTGCCAACTTTGCTCTCCAAGTCCAAGCCATTTAGTATGTTAAAAGGGCATGCTCCTGGGCAATAAAACAACAATATTTATAGCTGTGTGTTGGCATTTTTAGGGCAAACTGTGGTTAGTAAAGCTTAACAAAATATTCGAAATATGTGGTAATTCTAGCTTGAAAATGTGGCAAAATGTAGACACTAAATGACTTCCGACTTCCAATGAAATACTCATGTGTAAAGTCTAAGCTTTTATCAAATTAGTAAATAACAGGGACAAACAGATTATAAACCTGTTACAATGTGATGGATTGGTATGAAAATTAAATATTCGAATGTAGAAAAACAGTAATAAAATGCTAAATTTACATATTATACGAATCTGGGCGATGATGTATAAATGATGATTATGACTTGTTTGTACGCCGATAAACCCAAAATATTACGGTTACTGGACTTGGTAATTACGCAGGTCCAGATTCTCGTGCATTTTTGTTTTCTAAATAAGCTCAAGTTGATAATCAAATATAATAGGTGATTTTTGTATTAGTTTCAAGAATTTTTAAATAAATTATATCATTCAATGCATTTTTAAGGCAAGTAACTGGTTGTCTGTCACTTGTTTGCCATTTCTGT
>JAHZNC010001213.1:0-28509 GCA_027744095.1 Zhuqinia jingwanae
TACTACTATATATAGCGTATTTTGTTTGCATCCGTTTTTTCGACAAATGAAGAAATTATCCATCAAGAAAAAAATGCAATGAAAACAATAAATAGTGAGTATTCCTATAAGTTATACATGATATCATGGGGCCAATTTAAGAGATAAGAATACAAAAAAAATAAATAGATTAAATGTGTTTTGTTAATATGTAGAAGTAGTGCTGCATGAAAGAGTCGGCATTTTTAAGAGTAAGAAAAAATATTATTTTAGTTTTTCTTGTGTGCTTCGAGGGCCTTTCATGTTTTGCTGCTGCTTTCCACTGCCGCAGCAGCTCGAGGGTTCGGTTTGTTGCTGTTTGTACTTGCGAAAACTGGAAATTAAATACTTCATATAATAGAAGAAAAAAAATATTAAGCTGATGCCGAGACTAAACTGCCAAGAAGTTAATGATAATGATGAGAGATGAAGAAATTTATTAGTTGAACCAGCAAAAAGAGTAGGCACTTATTTATGTGAGAAAAGATTCATGTAGTGTCTAATTTACATATATTAAAAGTGTGTTATCCGATGCTTTGTTTTATTTAGTTCTTTCTTGTCCATTTTTTAAAACATTACTTGGACGACGATATTATTTCATGTTGCTGGAATTATTGTTCGTTGAAAATGTTGATGAATTTGACTCATTCGCAATTCGCAAAATTTTCAAATCGTACAATCTGCACTAGGTCACACTTGTGACCATTGACCATCATCAAAGTTGGGTTGTCCTGTCCTGAATGTCAGTATACAACAGCACAGTTGAGTTCTTCAACCACATAATTATAATATGAGTAAATATATATATACATATACGATGAAATCTCAAGTCTGACAGGTGTGCTATCGCCTGTCAATAAAACGACTTTTAAAAATAGCGATGACTGCTCTTATTGAGTCAGGTGGGCGTGTAAAGCTGCCAAAATTACTTTTTTTAAATGAATTTTACAATTTTGAAATAAAGATGCACAAATGCAAGTTCTTATTACGATCCGCATTATAAATTTATGAAACTTTGCAAACTTTGAAATAAAATCCGTAAAATTTGTAATGATATTAAATTCACACGTCTTGCAACTACAAAGAGTTATTACAATCTTTCATTTTGTTACATATGCATAATATAGTGTATACCTATACATGAACTTTGCTTTGCTGTCTATTTTCTGATAGTTTCACAGCATGTGTCTTAACACAATAGTGTTTCTGGTTCTAAATACCTTTAATTAAGACCATTAGACAAATATCCCTATTTACATTTCGTCTTCTTTATCTGCTCTGATGTCTGTATTTGATTGAGCCACTTTGAAAAAGGGTGGAATTGCTATTGATGAAAAGTATAAATTGTATTTGCTCAACTATAGTTTCTCACAGCTTATGGGATTATCAGTATACCTACCTATAATTTTGCATAGATTTTACTAAAATATTTGAAATTGAGCAATTTAAATAGATAATCTTTTGACGGACTTTTAAAATTAAAATGATAAACTATATCAATTCAGTTCAGAGAAGAAGAAAAACTATGCAATCCGACAGAAAAAAATAATAATAAAATGCACAATTATGCTCTTAATGAAAACCAGTTGAAAGATGATATTTTGATTGATGACGGATGACTTACAACTTTTGTGCTTACACTAAAATAAGTGATTCAAAGTTGGGTAGCTATAATAAACGCGTAAGTTTTTGAATGATATATTTATTTGTAAAATGAGTGAAGGTAGGTTTCCCTACCTTTTCTGCTGTTGTTGGCAACCTATGTTAACTATAATCTTGCAGTCAGTCAGCACACAAGTCAGGACAAGCCCACATGGAATATACCTACTTACCTACGTTTTGTATCTACATCTTATTATTGTGATCAACAACAGTAGCACCGCATTTTGCATATGTATTTTAGATAAAATTGTGTCAAAATACTAAAAATGTACAAGATGACTTAAAAGGAAAAAGTGTCACCGGATGCAAATGACATTTTCAACAAGACTGTAACTCATGCTGTCATGTTCCATGTCGTCTCCTCCTAAAATTTTTCCATTAATTTGCATGTCACATCCAAAATATCGAACCGTTTGTTGTTGGGCTATATACGCTGCTGTTTTTTTTTATAAAGTTTTGGCCTACCATAACATACAACATGACACGTCAATTTTGTGTACTTGTTTATTATAATATGGTAGGAGGAGGTAAAAGTAGAAAAAAAAGAGTGACTCTGACTGGTGACCGCCCGTTGTTGCCCTGCTGTTTTCACATGTTGTCTTTTATTTTGCATAGATATGTAATAGCTATAAAGAGAGACCACGACATGTAGGCAACATGCAACATGGCAAGTGTATTCATTCGTGGTGGTGGTGGTGGTTAGTGATGATAATGGCAAAATATATTCTCTCTTATAAATAATAATAGCAATGTTGATGAAGATCATTTTATTATTATTATTATTATTATTATATTATGCCATTTTCAAGCTATATAAGTATTCTTAAAATGTATAAGACTCGCTCGAATGTTCTCTAGTAGAGAATCTCTACCTACAGCCTAGGCAATATGTGATCTATATACAACTTTGTTTATGAAAGTGCATGCATTTGTTTTTAAAATGTGTAAAATGTCAAATCAACTTGTTGTCTAAAATTTCAAGTCAACAGCCGCAGCAACAGCCGACAGCCACCATTTCAGTCACTTGATCATGTTATTGCTAGTGAACAGAAGAAGAAAAGATTCAATATGAAAACAAATCGACCGACTTTTGAACAATCTTCCATTTTTGGGATGGATTTGCATTTTTCACATTAAGATAATCGCCAAAAGTTCAACTATGTAGGTATGGTTTACATTTTTTTTTTTTTTTTAAATAATTAGGTACATGAAACTAGTGTGAATGCATCTTTTATGTAAATGTATTTTTAATATACCTACACAAAATGCAAAATGTCTGTTTGTTGCCGCAAATCTATTAATCTTGAATCGGTTGATGTTGATATACATTTTATATAATTAGGTACATGAAACAAGTGTGAATGCATCTTTTATGTAAATGTATTTTTAATATACCTACACAAAATGCAAAATGTCTGTTTGTTGCCGCAAATCTATTAATCTTGAATCGGTTGATGTTGATATATATTTTATTAATTAATGATACTTGCGTACTTACACACATGTCAATTTTCCACAATCCAAAATAAAATAATTGCCACCTGACCAGTCCTGACTTTGTAGTTGATATAGTGCACCAATCTGATATTTTATACCTCATCTCCTTTTGCCCTCTAAGCTTTAAGTTGTAAAGAACATTTGATCTTTGTTTTCTTACATCAATTTAAAGAGCAGACAGAATACTAACAAGTAAGCAACATTTAAAAAAAAACTTCTTTAAATATTATGGCTATCATGTTACTTACCATACTTGAGATTTAAGATATTCTCGACAAGAAAATGAAAATACATTTTGGTAGTAAAAAGCAACATTGTCATTATATTGATAGATTTATATATGAATTTGAAAACAAAATGCTGTCAATTTTTTTTAAGCCGATTAATCCTACAAAACAACTCGACCATACCCATTTTCGCAAGAGGAAACTTGATATTTTGCGCCTGTCCATCACAGATGCATTCAGGCTATTTGCTATATGAGAAAAAAATTTGAAGAAGATATATACTGGCAATTAAATATTATAGATCATTGTTCAATAACGAGTCCTTTTTACAACAGTGCAGAGATTTTGTCTAGACGTCCGTTCACCAATCTAAATTAGGGATGCACATTCACCAATTCATTTAATTTGAACTTACAATAAACGTTACATCAAGGCATAATTTATGGCAAATGCTCTTTCCCTTTTGAAAGTGGTGGGTGAAAAGCTTGCTTTACGTAAACATACCTACTGTTTCCTTGCACAACAAATTAGTTTTTTGGTTGAATTACAATTGCACCGAAAAATAATTAATTTTCAATGTTTGCATTTTTCTTACATAACGACGGTCCTTTGTTAAAACGTTGCAAACTATATTTATTCTTTCTTTTTGCAAAAAAAACCCAAAAGTTTCAGTTGCCCACAGTGGCATTATTGGGCGTGCATACACGACTCATTCACGCCTATTTTGGTAACATCTTTCATAATAATTTCCCTTTTAAAACAATTTTTTATGCACATATATGGTCACTGTTGAGACATTAATGTCGACTATGACCACCATCACGTCTTTCTCTGTTAAATATTTCATATATTTTTTTATTGTTATCGGTTTGGTTTCACTTGTTACTAGTACACAGTACTAGTAGCAGCAGCGGTATTTAATAGTAGGCAGCAATACTCAAACAAAGCAGGATAACATCCAATCTCCAATCCCATCTCTATTATTTATTTTCCCAGTTCCCTCATCAAATGTCCAATTACCATCACCCAATTACACATTTTATTGCTCTGGCTTCAAGTAAGCACTTTGTGCTGGCAATAAATCTTTTTTTTAAAAATACATACACGTATGTAGGTATGTATACATCATATGCACAGATGGAGATACAGCTAGATCAGTAGTAGTGAAATAATAATAAAAAACACCACAAATAATACCATATAACAAAAAGGAAGGAAAAATACTTACATAACAATACTTAACCCTTGTCCAACGATAATAACTTGTAATATGTGCCCACAGTAGCAATATAAACTGACATTTATTTTTTTAACGTTTTTTTTCCTACAACAACATCAGCATATACACAACACTCTTTACTATGTAACTAGTATACATACATACTGGAAGCCGCGCGCTGCTTTAGTAACGTTAGATAATGACGATGAGTTAGTTACAACTACATCAACTTGAATAGAACTGTACAATAATATATTGCGGTTCTGTTCTGCTGGATGGACAAATAGAAAGACAAGACACATCACATAACAAACATTTTCATTCACGCTTCATCATCTTCTCTTTTACTTTCGGTTGACTGCCTTTCTACTTTTGTCTGTTCACATGCTATACTTTTCTCTCGCTCTTGTTTTTTTGTTTATGTATTTTAGCTTAGCTCGCAAGTTTTTTTTTCAAAAATATTTTTCTTTCTACCTACGTATACTAACTACATACTACTATTCTGCCGTTCTGTGTATATAATTTAATCCTGTACATTTTCTTTGGCATTGTATATATGTATTATGTACATATGAACATATATGGTGGAAGAGAAAAACGCAGAATAGCTTTACTTGGAATGAATGAAGGTGGTTATTGGAACCACCCTTTCATAATAATAAAAAAGGCTTTCAACCCGTCGTTTTTGTAATGTACACAAACACGGCCATGTCTCTAATGTTTTACTATGTGCTCTTGGCTCTGTGTGTATTTGTGATGGTATTCTTTCGAGTTTGTTGTGAAAGAAAAGGGTAACAAGTAGGGATGGGCTTATAGTGCTCTCACTTTCACTCGTTTCCTAACTTTTACTACCAAACCGAGTGTTATTATTACTTATCTCCTGTTTTAGGGATGTGCACATTTTATGTACCTTCATGTTCTACCGCGAGCATAGGTATAAAAATCTAATCTAGAGAGTTGCATAGGTATATGTGTATACTGTTGTCATGTTAAAGAAAACCGCTTGTGTGGATATTTTTGTGGGAAAATGGAAATAGACACTAACAGAATATACGCATCTGATTATATGTAGTTGGCTGGTTTCACAAACGCAAATTTCTTTTGGAGGTGCAGCATCAGGCATATTTCCCGTATTGGTATGTTTGATCCTACAAAAAAAATTGGAATATTCATTGAAAATAATCACGAGAACGAGAAAAAAATACTACGTTATAATGTCATACATATGTATATGTAGAGAATATGCGCAGCTTTAGTAGTAGTAGATAATATATGCCTGATGATCATACTGGTCGTGATGAAATGTGAATTTGTGAATGAATGGCAAGGACTGATTTCATAACGTGTAAAGGAAAGTTGTTTTATACATACTGCGAGGCTGGAAGAAGAAGAAGAAGAAGAAGACGGAATGAGTCCGTTAAAATTGCATAGAACTACAATAAAGTTAAAAAAGGAAGGAATTCTAAAGAGCTTAGTTTAAGTATTTTTAATGGAGTTGAGAATTTTTTATGTGCTATATTCTCTCTGTGATCATGATGAAAAGGAGCTAGCAAAAAAATGGAAAATAAAAGAGTTGTTTAAAATAAAAATGTACTGCTTTTCGCCTATCCCCCCCGCTTCTATGCTTTTTGGGAGGAGAAAAGAACTACCTACATATAAATACACCGGGAGAATGAAAAACAGCATCAGGAGTAACAGAGCGGTAATTTAGAAAAGTAGCAGCCGAGAGCAGAGTAGAGATATATATTATGTAGAAATTTTGTTTTAACTGCCAGAGGCTTTCTAATGGGAAGCGGCCGGTGGTGGGAGTGGTGTGTATAAAGTAGGCATGAATATACATAATTTCCATTTCATTTCCGAACGGAAAGAAGCGAAAGCAGGGAAATGATACACACATCCACACAAACACACAAAATATATAGAATCCCACCAGGTTGCGCGTTGTTGCAATTCAATTCATTTTCTTAAACAAGCATGTTGTCATGTTGTAGTAAAAGTAAGTAGAAAAAAATCCGCACACCCATTTAACATGATTTTTTTTCTGGACTAGAATAGGAACACGGAGTGGCGATGGGCGACGCAACACGACGAGCTTTGGTAAACTAAAATGAAAATATATATGTATATATAAAGTTGAGAATGGTAATTGTTCGTAACAAGAAAATAAATGAGATTTTTTTATCCATGTAAAAATGGTAAGCCTTAAATGTGGTATGTAGAATGGCTGGCAGATCATGCTATGTTCATGATATGATGATCATTCTGATGACGACGATTGAGACTAGATTTTCCTTTGCTATCATCATAATAGCAAGTGAAATGAACAGTTTCTTTTAATAGGGCAAGTCAAGGTATACCTATTAAGCTCACTCAACAAACTTCACTTAGCATCCATAAAAAAGAAGAAGAAGAAAATATACGGGAATTGAAGATTGAGAATGAGATTTTTTTCTCTCTCGTTTACTAATGAACGCACATATGCAATCCAACTTTCCAATTCAACATGATACATAATATACCATCCAACTTTTGATGTATGTATGTATATTAGCTTTATATGTAAAACTGCCAGAAGCCTTTTTGTTGGTGCACGTGCTTGAAGTGTAGGCGCACACCGGCAATTGATGATTTTTTTTATGGAGGAAATGTAATTATTATTGTTTCTGTTGCTTCATCAGTCATACATACGCCCACCTTCCTTCCCCGCTACATTTACTATTCATGTAGTAGTAAAAGTTGATATCATTTCTTTTACTTTTTTCATCGAAATGAATAAATTGGAAATGATTTTTCTGAAATATATGCACACGTGGAAATGGGAAAGTGTAACTGCATATGCATAAATATTTAGATTATACTATACTCACTTGCCAACGCCAAAGTGCATTTGCATATTGGCAGATAAACTGTATTTTAGAGAAGTAACATGAGAAAAGGATTTTCATGTAAGTTTGAATTTACCTCTCTCATTGAAAAATAAATGCATTTCTACATTTACCTACATGCGTTGATGTCCGAGCTTTGTCTATTGCCAAATTGTGCAAAAAAAATCCATTTTATTGTGATATTACCAAATGCAGGGGAATCTGAACCTTATATGTGGTCGTGTCTGAGTGAATTCACAAAATACATAGTAGATATCCTACTCCCCCATATTAAGTTTATTGTAACATCCAGTTATTTGAGAGAATTTGGATGTGAACCAAAGAAGGAGTATGGGCATTTAGAAATAGTACCACGTTTTTTTTAGTTTGTGTGTTGCCAATACAATTTTACAATTATCATTGCAAAGTGTAAGTGTGCTGCTGCTGAAAACCACGACAAGACGACTACTACACAGTCATTCCATTCCCGAAAGGAAATTTTCGCAATAAAATATATATGAGCGAGCAAATTCCATCTCCAATAACGACAAGCAAGTAAGTATTTTGTTCTTCTCTGCAAATTTTAGTTCATTTTGATGGCCATGTTCATCCAATTTGACTACCTCACTTTTTTTGTTGCAATTTGGACATTTATTTGTTCGAGTGTTCATTCTTTTTAGACATTTTACATGCATACCACTACACTACTTACTAAACTACCACCACCAACCCGCATACCACAACTGACTTCTCTGCTCACTTTCTTTATGTTGGCAAGAGTTAGTGCATGTAGAGTTAAGAGTGTAGAAGATATAACAAGAACAATGTGACAAGCCATGCTGGTTTATGGTCACATTTTCGTACTATGTGTAGTTGTAATACACCTTCGCCATAAAACCTCATGCGACGACGACGCCATATAGATTCCGCGATTCCGGCTTCTATATTGTAAAATGCGACAAGTGACAATGAATATCTCGTATTTTATTCCTTGTCAAACTGCAGTTTAATACACTCCAATTTTTTTTGTTCTCGAATCACAAAACCCCATTTTAAATGATGTAGTTACACAAGATTTTATAGCAGCGTTTACATTGCATTGCAAAAACTGTATATTGTGTGTAGTATAAAAGGTACATATAATTGTTATATATGTTCTTTTATGTTGCATTCTAAACGACACTCAGATGTATGTACATACATACTTCTTGGTCGTAATAAACCGGTCAACAATACAATTCAAGTTGTGTCCATGTCGTTGGTCTCATGTAATTTGTAATAGCGGTAATTTATAACATTTCGGAAAGTCGCCCCGCAGACACCGCATGAAATGTTAGGTGACAAGATTTATACAACCTCTTGCATACATAAATATCTAGTAAATATAATATACAGAGTAAAGTATGTACTGCATTAAAGGCTGTAAGCTTATGTATGTGCGCATAATGCTAAACTTTATAAATTGTTTAAGTTTTATTGTAGTTTCTGCCAAGATGACATAATAATTTGTTTAAGTTTAATGCCTTGATTAGAAATCCGATATGTAGGTGGACTCGCATGCTAAATGGGTTTATTCGACTGACTGGAGATAACACACACACAACTACAACCTAGATTGGATACATTTACATTAATGTGAAATTGAAACAAAAAATTAAAGAATTTAAAACTAGCGCGTTGATAATGGTTCAGAGCGTTTTATTACTCTGTTCAATAAAACTTGTTTTTTGTATGTGTGTGTGTAAAACTATTTAACAACTTCATCCCACACAGTTCATGGTTCAATCGCTTGTTTAAGACTATCACGGTGTGTGTCAATTTCAGAGTCAAAGTAAAAAGTGCAATAAAAAATTGGTTGCGATTATGAGCAAAGAAGATTTTATTGCCAGCGTGTGTAATAATGGAACAGTTATATCATATGCAATCCGACAATGATGACGAGAAGCCACAAAAATTCGAACCGATTATGCAGTTTTCTTAGGTAATTCGAATTACACTTTTACAAGAAAACGTTTGGAGCAAAAAAAAACAATAAAATTGGATTCGAAATTTAACGATGCATGAAACGATACAGAACTGTACACTTGGCTGACTTACACTCAACAAAAACTGGCTAGCTCTTAATTTTAAAAGGGATAAAAGCTTTTTCAAAAATTTTTATTCAGCACGGGTGACGGAAGGATATTTAGTAGAGGTTTTATTTATTGCAACTAGGAATTCATGTCATGTGTATAAAATTAACTCTATACAACTGTCACAATAGTCGCAAAATTATTTCGGGAGAAAAAAAAATGCGGAAAAACGATAAGAACTGGTTAAAAATATATTACATTCAATCTTCTTCTTCTTCTTCTTGTAGTCGAGGAGTCGAGACAAAAAATGCTAAATTGATTTCAGTTTATAATTTGAAAAGAAGTGGAATATATTATTAGGCGGGTTAAAAAATAAAGTTTCAATTTGCAAATTATACTATAATCATAATCATATAATAAAAGGCAGTACAATGCCACAAGATTTTATTGTACAGATTTTTTAAATACATATTTCGTCTGAAAAGAATTTATTGACCTTCAACCTTTTTTCTTTCTTTTTTGCACAAGGATTTTATTAAAGAGAGTGACAGGGAGATTTTTTTTTGCAAGATGAAGAATGTCATATACCTCCCATTATTATGCCGTTTTGATGTCCGTTTTATTATAGACCTTTTAGACGATAAAAATTTTGTCATGTGCATGTCACAGCATGTAGCAAAATAAAACGACGGCTTCTTATCAGATATGGCTATCAACCAAAAGCAATAATAATATTTACTGCACAGAGTGTACATATTTTGATGACAACATGAAAAAAACTAAACTACTCTGTAAAACCCGCAATGGATGCATATAATTTTCTCTTATCACAAGCCGCATCTACCTCACATCGTTTTTTTTTGCAAAGAAGATACGAGAAGAAGAGAAAGATGGATTATCTGATAGAGAAGTAAATAAAAAAAAAATAAAGAAATAGCACAACAAAATGGTAATGAGAAAAGGTTATGGTTATGTGATGTGTGTAGTAGTAGCGTAATGTGTGCAGTGGAGTGTAGGTCGACAATATATCAAATATATGTATATTTTATGTACCTTAGCATATAAAATACAACATTAATTCANATATCAAATATATGTATATTTTATGTACCTTAGCATATAAAATACAACATTAATTCAAGAATGACAGTTTATACTGTACAATCGATCAACAAGGATCATCCATCATCAAAAAAATAAAATTTAGTTCTCGCATGATTGCATGTTATTGAAAATTTTTGTACAAGAATAAGACGTAGAGAGAATGCAGATATAAAATGAAAGAGAGAGAGAGAGAGAAAATGATTTAATTTATTTGTGGGATCAACAACATCAGCTTTTTTTCAAGATTAAAAAAAGGGAAAATTGCAAACAGAAACCTTTTTCTTTTGCAACATTGTTTTGCAACATATCTGTAGCTTTAAATGATACAAAACCATATTTTTTTAGTATTTAAAAAAGTAGTTACAAGAAAAGCATTTTTCTTCTTCTGGAACAAGATTTTTTAATCAAAAATTAAAATTGTTTTAAAATCGCAAATAACTTGTTAGATGCACTTCCACCAAAAGACCCGCATCCTTACAAAACGTGTTTACTCTCTGTTATTGCATGCAAGGAAGGTGCCATAAAAAAAATTTTGTCGACAAACTTTTGAGAATTATGTCCACCTACCACACCACTAACAACCACACACATTCAAAATCTGTAAAGAGATGCATGTGTGGCAAATTACAAATTATATTAACATATATATTAGCGTGTGCATGTTAATAAGCTAAGTGTGTAACTGGTTTCATTATTCAAGATTTTTTTACGAGTAATTAAAAATACAAAAATTGAATACTGGATGGTAGTAATGTTGCTGTTGTTGCTGTTGTTGTAATAGGATACAGAGAGGTTTTAATTGCTTAATGGTCACATGCTTATGTATGTAAATGCACAATCATGCACGTACATTATAAAGAATACAATAATTAGCTATATAGGTATGAAATACTGGCAATTTGCAATTACGTGTTGAGTTGAGAAAGGAGGTGCAGAAGAAGAGAGAGGAAAAAAATATAGTGAAATGGTTTATTTCTACTTGTTCCCCATTAATAGGGAAATTTTGTTGCGTGCAAAAATTATGGAAGATATATACTTTTTGTATTGGCAAACTAATACACCTTATTCCTGTGAATTTTCATGTAGGTAGGTAGGTGTATGTATAGTCATGTGTGTGCAAAGAGGTACATGTGTATTTTTCTGCTCATTAACGCTGGTAAACAAGATAAATGCTCTTTTTCAAAAAGAAAAAAACCCAGCTAATTCCCTCGTTTATATTCTTAAATTAACTCTGTGATGATGACTGGTAATATATAAAATAAAAACATACGTCGTCGTTTGTTTTGCATCCCTTTATTATGCACAGTGCGCTTACCTGCTGCTGCTGTTGCTGTAGAGGATTTGATATTTTATCAAATTTAAAATTAAACACTGCGTCGCAATATTGAATATCAGTTTAAAAGTTCTGACCAGGTCTTAATTATGTACCTACGTATTAATTTTTTCATTCTCCAGTTTCATGATAGCTTATATAACCAAAATCACATGATCACTTCACAGGTCTTGAGGTCTCAAATGCAGGCCTATTAAATTATATTATTATTATATTCAGAATTAATAACCTCTGCATGTATTTATATATAGTGAATATTATTTTTGAGCAATGAATATAAATGGACAATAATTTGTTTAATGAAGAGGATGAATGATTATGATTATAAATATATGACGATGATGACTGATGACTCTGATGACGTTAGCTGGGAGCATATTTACCATAAGAATATATCTTGATGTAAAATTAAGTGAGAAAAATTAACGAGAGTGCTGATTTAGTGATGAGCTTGAACTAATTATTTGTAAAAAAAAGTGTCAGAAGATAAATAATGTAATGGGATCAAGTCATTTAATCACAGAAAATATTTTTTATCAAAAATTATGTACATCTGGACAGCAATTTTGTTACATTGGTTAAAAACTGTATTGAATGAATATGCATAAACATTTATTATTATTTACTGTACACGAGGCTAAAATATTTTAACCTTTTAACGTGCAAAAGTGTAAATTATTATCTGCAACAAAACTGCCACAAGGAAAATCTTTAAGCCTTATCATAAGATTTTGTGGATAATTGGCTCAAGAACAAAGAATGAATATACTTCATTTAAAATTGTGTCAATCATGAATATACTTAAGGTAAACACCTTTGTACCCTACATTAACACAAGACACAAGTAATTTTAACACTTTCAATTCCTAATAAAAAGCTGTTACAATTTCGTACACTCGTAAACTCTGTAGTGTACTACTCCTAAACTCTCAGAAACAGCTGCCTTTAAAATAACTGTAAATTTCTTAAAATACTTACATTCTTCATACACATCATTCAATTGGCGGAATTCATTCATAAACATAATGTTTTTTAAATGCAAAATTGTAAGAGAGGGTACTTTATATTTTGTGGAAAAATCTTTGTACAATCTTACAAGGAAAGTTATACATGTCCAAGCAGAACAGCACATACCAGATAACAAATAAGTAATCTGACTAAAAAAGGAGGAAAAAATCTTGCGGCAGTAACAATGAGTTGATATGCAGAATACATACATGATGATGATGGTAACTATGCCTCTGCTCAGCAGTGCCGCTTACTTTACAACAACTACACACGAGTTAAACAAGGGAAGGAGGATGGAAGAATTTGAACAAGATGAAAGATCAAGACAAGAAACCATGTTACCACTACTACCCCCACCAACAACATCAGCAGTCTTTACTGATGATGGTCCAGATGTAAGTAATTCCCGAGAGCAAATAACAAAACATACTTATTCAGGCCAACGATGATGATGATGAGGATGATGATGTTATTATATGATACGCTAGCTAAAAGGATGTAGTAGAGAAAGAGAGAGAGTAGTAAAAGAGGCGCAGAGGTTCAAACACGTACCTCCACACAAAATAGCCTCATAGCTCATGACATAGTTCATGGCCGCCCTTAGGTCATTTCCCGGAGAACATTTTCTACTTACTTCTTGTAATGCACAAACCCGTTATGAGTGAAAGCAATTAAAGTAGTAGTCCATTGCTCGTATATATAGCAGCAGTATAATATGCTGGATTGTTATTATGTATGTATGTACATGATGTATGTTAATAAGATAGAAAGAGCAGGGAATGGGGGAAAGCTCAAGAAAAAACTCACTTAACTATAATTCCAAGTTTATAAGTAAGTTTTGCAAGTATGTAGGCTACTTTGTTAATAAAAGGAAGAAAAATGGTCATGGATCGTAATTCTCTCTTTCTCCGTCTCGCTGATTACTTTCTCTATCCTGAGTGCTTACAATGAAAACAGTCAAAGAAATATTGTAGTGAAGCTTGTAATATAATTTGAAATAATGGTGAGTTTTTTTTAGAAAGAGAAGGGTTTGTCGTGTGTTATTTGAGAGTGACATAAGTATACTCACAGTTTTGTGCTAAAAAAACAGGAAACGACGCAGTATTGCACTTTTAGTGCAAGTACCAACTTTAGACGGTTAATAAAAAAGAAGAAGATAACTTCCACTCTCAAACTCTGCTCGATTCTAAAGTCTACTATTATTGGTTATAATAACGAATATATAGTTACACTTTTCTCTTTCGATGTAGAAGAAGAATTCAAAAAAAATATTTATTTACTCCACTAAATAGATGCTTTTTTAGAGGTGAACAGTTTTGTTATTGTTATACATTCACAAACATATATGCAAGTGTATTAGAATAATGTTTTTTTTTGAGGATTAACAACATTCCATTCACAGAAGTTGTTTTTGATGATACATATTGCAGTAGCAGCAGTACACATATTAAATATTCATGAGCACTTGTGTTACTCAGGCGGTATTTTATATTCACAATAGAAGTGAGAGAGAGAGGCTTTGACATGGCTTATCTCATTGTCTGATCTACTAATGTTCATCATCAATATAATCCAATCCACTGCCTACACACATACCTACTACTATATTGCATGTATCTTCCCTTTTTAGGTACGCACGTAGCTGCTATCTAAAGAAATTAATTACTTTTTAACAAAAAAAGTCGACTCTCTTTAGCATAGATGCATTATGCGGGCTATTAGATATTTTCTATTAATTAGATAATAGCAAACGATGATCATTATCATCACGCAAAAACAATAAAAACTTGTTACTGCTCATTAGCACAAATATGCACTTTGATGTCGATATAAATATGGGTACCTACTTAATACTCTTTTGTTCACTTTGTACAAATGATAGTTTGCTTGTATTGTTTCTGAGGAAAAAAAGAAGAGGCGAGAAAGAGGCAGTTTTACAACAATATATTATTAAAGTACCTATAAAAATAACTATTTTTTTCTCCCCAAAAAAATCTACTTTATATACCTAGTATTCTTCTTTTTACTTAACAAGCTGCATTTCATTATGCATATTATATACAGACAACTTCTCATTGTCGTTTGATTTTTTTGCTCTTCTGCTCACATATATTTTTTTGACACTTTTTTTAAAAGCCATGCATGTCATTAAGATATTTTCCAAAGATGCACAAGGGGCAAGTGCGAGGACACACGCTAGACAGAGATGCAAAACACGAGAGATGCATAAATGATGATAGCAGAGCATAATAATAAGAGCCCACCACACATTTACCCTGTCCTGATGATAAACTGCATTCGAGCCACGTACAGTTTTTTCATAAATAAAAGAAATTTACTTAATAATAATAATATGCATGCATACATGTATTAAATTATATATATATAATAGCCTCTCATTTTTGTATTGTTTGCTGTGCAGCAACAGAGCAGCACTGCTCATTCATACAAAATTACAATTACGCTATTTGGATCGCGATGATAATAATGAAGATGATGATCATCATCATCATCATGCACTGTATAAAGAGATGAGCCTGTTGTTATATCTCCTTCGTTTGCCGTCGTCGCCGTCGTCATCATCGTCATCGTATAAAAGATAAACAAAAGCATCATAATCATCATCATCAAGAAACAACAAGAGCACAAGAATAAATTTTCCCTTTAATAACAAGAGCCAGTGTGTGTGCTAAAATCTCGTATTAAATTCACTGCATGAACTCGGGTTTTTGTTGTTGCAAGAAGTGCTGAGCTGAGCTGATTGTGTAAGCTGCCTTGTTATTATTAAGATATAGCAATACACCGGGACTCCGAAAGAATGTAAATACGAAGAACTCATAATAATAATAATAATGATAATAGGAAGCAAGAAAATAAAATGTTATAATATGTATAAATAGGTATAATATGCATATCATAGATACCTGATGTGATTATTTAATATTTTGTATAATATTAAGCTATGATATTGCTTGCAAAACTAAAGTCAGTGGAGCAGAATATATTTTTTTTAGTATAAAAAATATGTTTTTATGGAAGGAAAATGACTAGGAGCAGTAGGCAAGTTGCTGTGGGAGTCTCTCTGGAGCTTGATGCTTTTTGCCTGCTTTGCTTACATAAAGAAAACAACTTTGCCCAAAAATCTGCATACCACCACCACCAACTACCACCATCATCCACACTGTCATCATCACAATAAAAAGCACTATCATCTTTGTTTACCATCGTGCCGACTGGTAAAGAACAAAAGGCTTTTTTGGGTCTCCCAACTCTCTCTCTCTCTCCCTGTCTGGCTGACAATGAGATGATGAGAAAAACGAGAGAGAAAAAGACGAGGAGACGAGAAACGAGGTAGAAACTAGTAGACGCGTGAATCAAGGGGTTATAAGTTATGTATATTATAATAATATGGATATAATATGATGATTTGATATGATATAAAAATGTGTGTGTGTGTGTTGTAAAATGCCACATCATTTACCATTCCTCACCTGAAAAATGATCATGGGGTGGAAGGGAAGGCTAAAAAGCAATTCTTCTTGGATGGCAAGGATGAATGAGCTCTCCCAAGCAGATAATAATATTTTGAATGAATTCAATTACCCCGCGCGCTCCTTCTATAATGTCTTTTTGCTGCTACTCAGAAAACTGAACATAATTTGGTGAAAGATGCATACCTCCCACCAACCTACATATGTATATTTATAACAAGAGATTTTGATACATAAGACACGAGATATAACTACGTATTATTATTAGGTATATACTTCATACCTACACAAACACTTATGTTATTTTCTTCTCCTGCTGACTACTGACTTAGTGAGCATGGTGAGCAGCAGGCTTATCTTTTCATTCCCGGCTTTTATACCATTATTAATTTCTTTCATGAGGTATTATAATAGTCAGCAGAAAAGCGTTGTGTGTGTGTGTGTGTGTGTGTGTGTTTTCAGTAAATGGCATTATAATAATATTATTATTAGCATTAGTATATCAACCATAATATTTGCTACAATACTGCCCAGCAGATAGTTAATATAATGACAGTGTTTGATCCTTTCCTCATCTCTCCTTTTAATATAAAGAGACCTCTCTGTGTGTCGGTATATGATATTTTTCAGAGTTTTTTTTTGTCTTTCATTTTCAGACAGGGTTTTTACTAGAAATAATTCACAAGGTCTAGTCGGCTTTCTTTTTCACTCACTTAGAAATACATGCATATATGTATGTACATTCAGTTCCAGAAGCTAGAAAAATATTAGCACAGAAGCGTTTTCACTGTCAGTAGGTTCGGTTGGTGGGGGCTGTGCTGCATTAAAATTCTTGTAAATCGTCTCCTCTCCTCTCTCTCTACACAAAATTGCAATCAGTCAAACATTCATTCTCTAAATCATCATTATCAACGTATAAAAAACTTGTATATTATATTTTTGCTACGTGTGGGTATGTATATAATGTATATAGTAGTTTATATTACATGCCTACATGTACATCTTTTGTACGTGTTTTCATGTTTTTGCATGAAGGTACATATATGCACCTACCTACTTTGAATACGAAATGTTCAGCAAGGCAGAACATCATTTCACTTTGACATACCTACTGGGCCAGGCCACCACCACCACCACCACCACGACCCTCTCATTCTTTGATGAATGAGCAAGAAACCATTGTCAGATGAGAAGAGCAATTAATTTAAATCAAAAGAGTGATATTGTCGAGTGCGATTTAGTTCTACAACAATGAACATCATGATATCTTTTATCTGCATACGCACAATATAAAATGGAGTGTACTGTAGTATATATATATAAATGTATGTATATGTATGTACATATTATATATTATACTTGGGCATCACGGCACACAGCGAAATAATAGCTGAGAATAGATAGAATAGAGACCAGCATCAAGAGCGAGAGAAACCACAAGAGCGACTAGCTAGCTACTACCTAAAGGATTGAACTTTGACGGCAATTTTCCCCAACACATCCTACAAATAGTTTGGTTTATAATAATATGAAATGATGAACTTTGTGAGCAGACTAAACATACAAGTTTGTTCAAAATTGCAGATCTAAGTCTGTCTGAAGTCTCTGATCGTAAAATCATGTGATGCGATAGATGAAAAAAAAGATTGATCCACAACAAGAAAACTCTTTAGAATTTTTGACAAGCTTTTACTACCCCATTTTATACCCACATGTTATACGTTTGTATAGTTGTCTGTGTATGGATGTACATAAGAGTAGATCACATTACGTTAACTTTTTTGTTGCTTATAATTACATTATTTTTCAAAAAAGCACATCAAATAGAGAAATAGATACACATACACACACACACGAAATTTTAGGAAAACTAAAGGCAAAGTTGATGAATTTGCGATACGGGACATGAGACATACCTACCACTTGTACAAACTGCGCTACTACTACTACTGCAAAACATGACATGGTGTATTAGGCATATAATTCATTGTCGCTCACTTCATCTTGCCAATAACTAGTCCGCATTCTTCTCTCACTCTTGAATGAATACCAAAAGCTCACTCACACAACACGACACTCTCTGCTCCACTCCACTTATAGATAATTTGCTTTGCTGCAAGCAAGCAAGCAAGCAAAAGAACAGAACGATACATTTAAGTTTCAGTACCTTGGGAAATACAAAAAAAGGAGAGAAAGTCGGATGGTATTTATGTGACTCGAGATAACTTATTTCCCAGACAGAGTTGAAAAAGCAATACTGTTGTAAATGTTATAAGCGGAATGTGTGTGCAAGTTTGTATGCTAGGCAGCACCCTATATGCCGCGCTGTGCTTGCTTTTTTTTCATCTTGCACTTTCTTTCTCTGCTTTCATCCTTCATTTTATGTATAGTTTTGGCTATATACAATTTTCTACTTATATGAAGCGTTTCTTTCCGCCGACAGGATAATGGGTACATATGCGATTTTCTGTGGAAAAGCCAAAACCAAGTTTAAAGGAGAAAAGAGAAGGGAACTCATCGGTTAAACCAGAAACCAAGAAGAAAAATACTGGGAAAGGGGAAAATCCTAGAATCTTTCTGACTCGACTCCACTACCCTGTCATATATGTACACATATTATTATTATACACACATATATCTATTTTCTATTACATATACAGATATATAGTGCCAGCATCACTGAAAATCATCAGAGTAGTAGTTGTATACTCAAAATCAGTGAGGCAGATTATATCATAAAAGTAGGTATAGTATGTTAAGAACAATGTATGCCTTGCATGTATCTACAAAGAAATAAATGGTTTTACTACTTTTATATTTTAGTTCTTTGCGCTTCAATGTTTATCATCATCATCATCATCGTCTATATAACAACAACAAGAAGAGTAGTAGAAGGAGAATAAGTGCAAAAGTAGCAGTTCTCCAGTCTGCCATGCCACCAGCCAAGGGAAATTTGCGGTAAAGGTTTTGGGGCTTATTTGCTGAAGCAACTACAACTACAAGAGAGATACTACAGCAACATGAGATCAGGATGATGATGATGATGATGACGACGACGTTGACACCCTAAAGCTGGACAAAAGGAATTTACTTCGACTACAACATTTCTACTTGCCATGTACTCAAATCTTACATATATTTCGTACTTTCTCTTCCTTCTGTTACCAGTCTACTTTGTCATTTCGAGTTTTGGTTAGAAACGAAACGTGGTGGTTGGTAGGGATGGTTAAACTGATGATACACGTGAAAGTCCATATCCGCAAATTTAATTTCTGACTGTTTCAGTTTTTTGTTGTGAGGATGGAAAAAGAAAAGAAGGAAATAACTTTGTAAGAAAGAAAGAGTGTCTACTCTGAAGAGAGGGAAAGTGCTTACAAACGTGCATACGACGTGTACAGGGCTGTAAACTTGCAAAAAAACCATTACAAGTATGTAACTAAGAGTATATGTAATAGTTCTCCATTTTAAGATAAAAATACCACATGTGTGTATAGGTAGCTATGTGTATGTAGGTATGTATAAATTTATAATACTAATCCCCAAAAAGACAATATGACGTGTATACGTTTTTTGTGAACTTTAAAAAAAATACAGATTTAATGCTCATCTGTTTATGTACCACTACTACTACTACAGTGTTACAATACAAACAAGTCGTACAACAAACATATTTTCTTTCAGTGATATATACATACCTACATACACAACCTATCCGATTTGGTTGGTGGCATCTTTTCCTCCATTTCCTTTTGTCTCTCTCATTCCTTGTTTTTTTAACTGTGTACATAGTATACCTCGCTACTCTAGAATTTCCTTTCAGTAAACTGGACCTTGTCCAGCAGTATTTCTCGCTTACAGTCGACAGAAAAAAACCTTGCAGTTCGTTTACAACATCTCTATATTCCCATGTGTAATCAATGGTTTTTTCTTCTTCTTTCTATCTCTCCTCATCCAGCAGCAGCTGGACATGTAAACTCTTTGAAGGTTTGTTTTATGTAGTTGGATGGATGGAAATAGGAGAGAAATGTGGATGTGGGTGCACAAATATGGAGGAACAGCTCTTGCTAGTGTGATAGTAGTAGTAGTTGTTGTACGAGTAAACTTACAGCTCTCTTTCTCTCTGCTATCTTTTTTCCAACTTAGGACGACGTACATATAACATGCCATTCGACTCTTCTGTTGAAAGATGTCCACTAATTTTATATCAAACTTGTAGAGTAGAATATAAGAAGGAAAAGGCATACCGTTGTGGTATCCAGAAGAGAAAAAAAGTCGCTCTCTATTAATGCGTATAGGAATATAGGTGTATACTTCTGGAAGACATACGTTTATCCCTAATGGTAAGTATATGATTTTATTATATAAATATATGTAGCTTTAAAAGGCTCTGTGAAGAGCACACTATTGAGCATGTGAAATAAGTAAAGTGTCGTCCGGAAGAATTCATCGAATTGCCAGTGAAAGCTATGTATGTGTAACACGTTCAGACGGAGAAAGAGGGCAAGCAACGACGACGAAATTTGTCATTCTGTCTGTGTACTCTGATCTTGTCGAGCGAAACCTGAATGGGATGCGGAATTGAACATATTAGCAAAACTTGGAATAGCCATGGCTGGGATACTAAAACACACACACAGAGAGAGGATCTTTTGTCACTCTTGCTTGGTCAGCCATAGAAAATGAGCATTTCTTCTCTGTCTATCTGCTCATGCATGTACATATATACATTACATTACTTATGTTCGTCAAGCATAAAATAAGCTGAAAATATTCAAAATACTCAACTTTTCTGAGCGTGAGGATATTGCTGTTATATTTATTTCACCATAAAAGAAAAAAATTGGCTGCTTTCTTTCTTCTCCATTTTTCACCAAAAAATATTTTGAATTTGAGTACATTTATATCTACTGGACGTGAAGCTACCAGACCAAAATATTTGTGTGAGTCCCTTACAAAATATGCGTAGCTTACACTACCTCTCAAAAAATGCATACTCCATCATCATGTCTCATATGTGCCTGCTTCTGTTTGCTCAACCAATCTAGCGAATGTGACGTTTAAAACTTGCATTCATATATCTTCTTGACTTTTTTTGTAGGAACGTGAAAATGGAAGTCGGAGTGACCAGTACAGAGCGCATACTTGACTACTGGACTACTACACTAAAAAAAATTCTTCACATCAGAGGCAAGAGGAAGAGACGAGAAGGATTAACGATGCCAATTTGAAAAATTCACAGACATGACAAATAAATATCTACACCCACATGATCATCATTCACTATTCTTCGTCTAGTAATCGATAAGGTATATATGGATGTATGTATGTGTATGTTTGTTGAGAGTTGAAAGATCCATGTATGTCAGTTGATGATGTTCGTTTACCAACCATCCTAAATGATTATTATTACGGTAACCTACATATTTTTAGATTAAAGGGCAGAGAAACGTCCAATATAAATGTGGATGATAATGAGATGGAAGACACCCATTCAAAATAAAATAGAAGACAGTGTGATATAATATGTAGTTGTTCTTGGTCCACATTTACCAAATTGACGGAAAGAGTTTTATAGCAGCGAATTATGTTGTCTTTATGAAAAAAATGTCTTTCTGTCTGTTTGGATGAAAAAATCCATTGAATATTTTTTTTATATATAAAAAGTACTTTACACTCTTCGACCCCACCATACAGCAAGAATAGTGTAAGTGTAAAAAATAATATGAAAGGATAATAGAAAAAAAGGAAGATATTATGTGTGTATAGGTACGTAGTACGTGTATGAAAGTCGACTGAGGAGACGAGAAGTATGTAGGTAGGTACATATTTTATTGCCAAAAAATGAGTGCTCATCTGTCAATGTCCATCTCACTTGTCTCCAACAAACAGGCAGCAGACAACCATGCTACTGCTTTTCCTTCACTTGATTGCTTTAGTTTGGCTGCTTCGCTGCTGCTGTTGCTATACCCATTCAAAAAGTGTTTGTTTATGAAGTGATACGATAAGAAGAAGTGACTACAAGACGACCGTAGAGAGAGAGAGAGAGAGAGAAGAGAGAACGACACATAAAAGAAGACCTTAACTACAACACACACTTTATATATTACATACAACATACATGTATGCTTATATATGTACAAGAATACACACCTATTATACCATATAAATCTTATTCTTTACTCCTTCCTTCATTTATTTTGCACATATCAAATTCCAGGCCAGTTTCTTGCTCTTGATGATCCATCCATCTTCAAAAAAGAGTGTTATTCGTCTTCTTGTTAGTGATAATAATAAATAGCTGGCAAAAAGGATTCTTGTCAGTTGTCAAGCAGCAGTAGTAGTAAAAAAACAGGAGCTCGTCGTCTATACACACGCATCTAGGTATCATCTTCAAGTTGTATATTATGTACACAGTTTGCTGGCACTACAGCTTTTCCTACCATTGTATCACGTAGCAAATAAGTATACTTTGTATTTTTGCTTGGACATTTTTGGGATGTAAGAGGATTATAAAGCTTAAAGCTTGTGTGTGTATGTGTATACTTTTTTTTCTTGTGGTATTTTGCTCGCAATAAAATGAAGTGATTGAAAGCTATGTCGAGCAAGTATGAAAAAAAAGAGAAGACGACGATGACGATATGTGGTGATGATGACCTTGCTTGTCGTAGTAATGTAGGTATATGTTGTGTTCGTTATAGTTGTGTTATTGTTGTAGTAATAATAATAATAATAACAAGTGTGTTTGTTGTACTCCAATTGTATAGCATTTTAAGAAAAAGGATGGCACGATTTGCCGTTATTTTTTTTCTAAATAAATGAACTAGGGTATCACTCTTGTCGTTATTTTCACTGCCATAAAAATGGACATTTTCTAATTCAATGACCATATCACCGTCAGAGTGGCAGGACAGGAGGTCACCTTCATTTCATTTTTTTTATTCTGTGTAAAAAAATGTTTTGTATCATTCAACAAACAAAATGTATGTTTTTTAATTCAACCTTTTAAAATGCATGCGTTTTGGCACTTGGCAATTTGGCAGACCTTTTCTCTATTTCTGATTTTTTTTAAACCTTTCTGTTGAAAGTTTTGTTGATGTGCAAATAAAAAAATCAGCATCATTTTGTGAAATGAAGGATCATGAAATTCCTTTAATAGAAATTCACCGACCACCGAAAAGTACTCCACTTCACCACAGGTTTTTTTTCTCTCTCTCTCGAATACCACGGCATACACAACTGCACGACTTGAGAATTATTATGATCAACAATGCACGATTAGCAAACAACAAAAGAAGCAAGTGCAAAAAGGAAAATATTTTAATGAATAAAATATGTGCGTATAAAATTCATGATAATATATTTTCTTATTCTTTTATAATTTCTCGTGATTAGTCAAGAAAAAAGGCCTTGCATGCATAATACATCCACAATCCACATATTTAAGAGCAACAAGCAGAAAAAAAAATAACATAGTTCATTTGCTCCTGACTCACTCTGACTTGATTTGTCAAATTGAACAAACTTTTTCTTCTTTCACACTCAGGATTTAAAAAAAAAGTGGCAGAAGCCAAAAAATAAATTTCAACAAGAAGCAGGAACAAGCCTTTTTTACAACAACTCTTTACCTACATGACACTGCCACAGCAGTGTACAAGCACACATGTAATTTATAAAATGCTACCAGCTTTATCGCCTTTTCGCTAATGATCACATAGCCTACTAAGATGAAGCGTTCAGCAGGTTTTTTTTTCGTTTTTAACTGCGCTTGTAAAAAAAGGAATACACACTGCTGCTGATACTACTACTACTCCTACTTTTAGTTATCACTGTCATCATCATATTATAATAGCTACACATACACTAATAATAATAATAATAATAACAATGCAGATTGTACAAATGTGAATTTTCTTTTTGTCTTTTAAACTTTTTATTGTTATACTTGTACAAGAGGATAATAGAGCATGCCGTGAGTCGTTTTAGTTTGGGCTTGTACATTTTTTTTGTTGAGATTCATTCAGATTGAGAGAGAATTTGCTTATTGTGGTATGCCTAATTGGATAGTAGATAATATGGTACATTGTATGTATAAGGACATACATAGAAAGTGGAGGAATGTAAAACTCTTTAAATACTTTTCATACAAAACGTATGCATACCTACCTACTCGGCAATTGTCCCCTATTTTAATGTTCACCTTATTTTTATCGTGAAGCGTGTGTAAAAAGAAGCATGATGATGAGGATGATGATGATTGCAAAAAAAAGTCAATGAGATATAAAAACTGTGAAAACCTGTCCTGGAATTCATGTCTGTTGGGTATAATAATACAATAAAACAGTCAACTTTAATTGCAGGTTTTTCTGTACAAACAAGCTGTTTCCTTACACACACACATTGTTATTATTTCTTATTTACAGATTTGCGAGATATTTTTTTTTCATCAGGAATGATAATATTATGAGGAGGATGACAATTTCGCATGAAGTCAAACAATAAATAATTATAGATATTTGGTAGTTTTCGTTGTTCTTGTAATATGCTACATACATATCTACGTAGTATGTACATATAATATTGAAGATTTGAATCTGAATGAATTGAATTTTTTAGTTGGTCGTGAGTAGACAAAAATCGATTGTGACATTATTTGTGAACCAAAAATAATCTATCACATCCTATAATTTTCTTTCTTTCTTTTACCATGTATGAGCGCGGCTGCACCTATGTTTCCATTGTTGTTGCATTAAGTATTGTCACTGGGATTGAATAGCTGGAAGAAGGTGTGCTCTTACTACTGTCTCTTTTTGGAGATGATAATAAATAAATCAGACAGACTCACACACACACATACATTCACGACAATTCAGATGAATAACCTGATTGTGCTAAAGTAATTCTAAGAACTTTTTATCATAACAACAATAAAAGGGGTATACCTATACATAGTAACTTACATTAATTTTATCAACGAGTATTGGAAGTGCACACAGCACATAATATATGTATCTTCGTGTTTTGCATATTTTGTTTTGTTTATTCATGCAGCAGACACAACAACAGCAACAACCTTTCCCAATTGAAATTACTATGCGCGCGTTATAGTATTGAATTTATAGCAAAATATGCGCCTTGTCACATTGTATTTTTTTTACATTTCATGCTTTAAAAGATTGTGAATGACTACTGACCTGCATAATCCAATTCTGCTTTTTTAAATATACTTTTCACTCTTCACAATGACCAAATCGTGAACATGGTTGTTCAATCAAAAATAAGCATAATGTGTGTCTTGTCTAATGTTTTCGATAATATGTCGCGATGTCTGTGAGTTTTTTTTACTACTTTGTTGCGTGTTGCGTCTCAAGTTACAATTACAATGAAAGCCAGACATTGTCATTGTCACCCAGACGTGTCTTCGTATACATTTTAGTGTTTTGGCAAGCAGCCGCATCATCATTCATATTAATAACCATTCATAAGTATAGTGTCATCTTGTTTGTCACTTTTAAAAGATTTCAAAACTACATAGTGTATATAGGTATGTAAACAACCTGCTTTGATTTAAAATTACTTTTGAAAAAAATCACCGTGAAAAAGTTTCACGAAAAAATCATTTGTGGTGGTCTGGCTGTGTATCAAGAAAATATTTTTTAGGTTCTCAAATAAACTGACGCAATGTGGATAAAGAAAAATGCTTCATTTTGAACCTTACACGTGTAATATGGACACAGACGATGGAATACAAGTTACAATGACATTGCATTTAATGGTTTAACCAAACCTAGAAATGTCCAGATTTGATAATGTTTCGTTGAATTAGCTAAATCAAAGTTTGACCGCCTTAAGAAAGGAACATTATTATAAAAATATTTTCGACTTGCTCGTGGATAAAAATTTGTTATTTCAAGGTGTAGATACTTTCGGATTTTGAGAAAAGCTTCATTTCAGCTTTTTTAACATAACGATCGAAGAGCTGTTTATACGTTTTGTTGTTTATGGTGTAACATCACGTCGTTTAATTTTTATAAATCATTTTTCAGAAACTATGGTAGCATGAAAGTAATGGACTTCGTAAAACGTGAAACGATATCCTGGAACACTAATTAAAGGGTGAGGATACGGATAGATTTCCAGACATGACACCGTTATACGTAATTTTTTTACTTTAATAATTGTTTGTTTAAATCGTAAATACACTTCTATTCATTTGCTCTCTCCTTCTCGTAAAGCCACAAAGGTTAATGCAGCATTTTCTACTAGTAGCCCCATACAATGACACTGAATGAAGTTTTGAAAACTTGTACAACAAATTCCGCCTAACATTTTACCAAACCAGTGCAGTTCGAATACGAAGTCAGTTGAGCATCTATTTCTCTAAATTAACTGTCATTAGTATGCATCTCAGTACCATGATTATCAAATCATGAAAGTTATCCTCTACTCAACCTCATCGTTTCTCCCAATTTTAGTATACTGTCACAATGTGTTATCCTATGAGTTGTTACTTTACGTCCTTCTGATTTCTCACAATAAACTGTTAATAATTACTCCTTCCAATCACACCACGTATTCATAGATAGATAAATAATTTAAAATCAATATTTGTACCCAATGTGGAATGTGGCAATGTGGAATGTGGCGTGACGATGAATAAATATTAATTTTTTTTTGTCCCTGCAAATTACAAATGAGTAATGATGAGCCATATAATAATATCCCTGCATCTGAATAATGATCTAAGAATTCAAAATGTTCATTTATGGCTGACGTGGTTACGAATAAATGCGTCGTTGTCATCGGTCAATTCCATTATTTGTTAGTCTTTTTTTTATACATAGGTGTGGTGGTGGTGGTGTAAAACTGTACATGTCTCTTGGTTCTATCCCAACAAGTCTGCTTAACTGACTGGGAAAAGAATGTTACTACGTGTTGGTATTTTCACGGTGTATATACATAAATACTACACAGCTTTCAAACAAAATCTCAATCCATTTAATGTGTTTTATGCAACCTTCAAAAAAAATTCTTTATTTGTTTGTGGTGAAAAACAAATCTCAATAGTTTGCTTACTACTATTCTCATGCATATATACTTGCTTACATATCTATTGCTTTGTTTGCACTGCACACCATGATGATGACAGAGACGTTACTGCTGTTGCTGCTGCTGCTGCTAAAATTCATCAGCGTCAGAGGAGATGAGCTCCCTGTGGTAGTAGCAGCCACAAAAGCAGCACTAAATGTTTAATTTTCTCATGGGTCAGTTTTCTTTCTGCATAACATTTCAGTCATTGTGCACGTTTTGGAAGATTACATTAATGAGACGTGATGTGAAACAATAATACTTTTTGCTCTGTCGTCTGTAGTTGTGTAGCTGCACTGCTGCGCTTTGAATTCATGAAATGAACAAATTTAATAAATGAAATCCAACAACAAGGGACAGAAGAGAGAGAAAAAAGTAAAAGCACTTTTGAGAGGTGGCTCTCATCTTTCTGACTTTATGTATGATAAGATTAATAATGATTACTTAATAATCCAAGCAAAAGAAAATTAAAGCTAAAGTTTCTTCTGTTTAATGGAACAACGAGACAGATCTTGCCCGTGAGATACATACATATCTAAAATATGTACGTACTTAAAAGGCGTGTAAAAGACATTTTCCTCATTTGCATTTTTTTTAAACTGATTCATGTGGCAAGACGGTAAAACGGACAATAAAAGAGTGTTAAAACTTCGATTCAGGTTCCTCATTCCTTCAATTTTCGAGTCCATACTCGTTGTCAAGTTTATGAATTCCAATCATATCTAATTTTTTTTAAACTGTAAAAAAATTCTTGATTTTTTAAATAAAATTTTACTTGTTTCACTTTAAAATACTTGCAAAGCGCAAAAACAGCAGTGATCGTATAACCGTATATTATAATTTTTTTTAAACATTTTGCCTAAAAGGGAAAAATCTACTTCCAATTAAAAAAAAATATTGTAAACTATACAGTTTCAAGCAATTTATCA
>JAHZNC010001214.1:0-29495 GCA_027744095.1 Zhuqinia jingwanae
GGTTATGGTAGCCTATGTGTATTTTTCAAAAACGCATGGATGGAGTGCATGGGAGCCAAGGAAAGTTTTGGAAAACCTCTCCATGGGAGTGATTAGGTTCAAAAGGTTAACATCTCATTTCATAGCTTTGTACATACAAAAAACATAATACAAGTCTCTCTAGTAGTTTCTTGGCATCAAGTAAACACGTTCTCACCTGTCCATCTGTGTATGTGTGTGTGTGTCCCAATGTTACAGGGTAAAGTACCTTGAAAAAAAGTATACACTCACTTTCACATCCTTACTCGGTTATTTCCTGGCTATATATAAGATCTCGGCGGTGTGGTTGTTATAATAATCATACACGTTGTAATGCATTCACAGTATATTATTACTACGTTTATGTATAAACTACCTATGTATATACCATTGCTATGTATATTTTTTCAGTACATAAACAGATATTATATGATGCTACTATAGCTTTAAAAATCTACAGGAAAAAAAACAATATGGATATAGTTATGGATTGGTAGATGGAGAAAAAAAACACACGTAGCTTAAACAGAAGAAAAGGATGTAAAGGAATCCCTCAGGTGTGGAAAAAATGATTTTTACCTGGAAAAAGTAATTTTCTTTCATTTTTTCCTTGATGATCCCATCCAAAAGCTTTTTTCTCTATTGTTTTTTCTCACATCATCACATTACGGTCATCGTCGCCATAAATTTTGTGCTAAGTGTTTTAAGCAATACACGGGAAAGAATAGAGAGAGAGAGAGAGAGAGAGAAATAAAAAAGAAAATGAGACACAATAACAAAGAAAACAAGAGATTTTTAGTGGAATACACACGTACATATATTGAATGGCTTTCTTTTTTCTTGTGTATTTCTGCATCTCATATACCGACAATAGTGTGCATGTATTTATGTATCTTTTGTTTGGGTTTCTTGCTAAATCCCTACCATAAAGAGGCATTACCTTATTTCAAAGAAAACAAAGATATAAAGGATCAAAACTGGATGGGAAGGCACAGTACTGGGCAAACGTATGTACCTGTAAGTTTTTCTATGCTTTTTAAAGAGATGTGCCACCACCTGCATAATATCTATATGCTTTCTTTTTAAGTCTTCCTACCGCCTACCTGCTCCTTCCTTTCCAATTTTTGTGTACTTTCAATTCAATGGCCATTCCAAGAAATCTCTTATTGTTTGCAATGGAAATTTTTAGAAAGCCTTCTTTTTTTTATCTTTATGATTATCCCGAATTGCAATGGCGTAGATGAAAAGCAGCAGGTATTGTAATAAGTATGTATATAAACCAGTATTACAGGTAAGGCATGTTTGTGGTCTCTGATCAACGACCACATATCAGGCATTAACACAATAGTCTCCTTGCGGTTGTCCAGCAGAAAATACTTTGAAGGTTGGACAATTGGCCTTCCAAGAAAAAAAATATTCCTTTCTCACATCGGATTTTCTTGGGAAAAAGGAAGATTAAAAAAATGTATAGATGAAAAGTGAGAGGGTGAATATGGTGATAGAGTTATAAAAGTTTAGTTTTTTTATATTATTATTCGTCACCCCAACGCAGGCTATGGTTTTCGCAGGAAGGATAATATTTATGCAGGAACATACCTCGTGGCCTTTCTCGTTGGCATCTGCTTTTGCGGGCTACCGCACGTCACAGGTAATAAAATTCTTAAGTGGTGATCTTCCCAAGTAGCATAATAATATATTGCAGAGAGGGGTTTACTAGAATACATGTCTGTGTGTTTTCTTTCTGGATATCAATAGATCGTACAAATCGAACACAAGTAATATACACTCGGAATAGTATAGCTCGATGATATGATGATATATAATGGAAAGTGATGTTGCTGCCAACATTTGTTTGTAATTCACTACACTGGTCCACACTGACTGTATTTTTTGTGCAGCAATTATTCCCATAATTCCAGGAAAGAAATAGAAAAAAATCGACCATGTGAAAACAAACGGATGTGTCAACTATATTATCTTAATTACTAATAACAATGTATTCATTACGCAAAAACACTTCTACGAAATGATTTCTTGTGTAAAACTAAATACTTTTCGAGTAAAGCTAAATGCATTATTGGTTTGCAAAAATATTTTGAATTTTTTGTATCTATTCCAAAAGCATCATTTCCACAAATTGTATTTGTATTTTTCGAATGCACTATTACTCTGGCAGGTGTAAGATACAAGCGTACCATTATCGTAGGTACTTGGCAGGAAAATGTATGTACCTATGTAGGCATTTGTTTCGACAATATTAAGATTATATTCAATCTGGCATGATAATCAGAAAAAATACGGTAATGTGTAGATAGAAAGTATGTTAATTTCATGTTGCAGGTTCAGTTTGATTATGTACAAAAAACGTGAGCAAATTTTGCCAGAATTAATGTTTTACTGATATAGTTTTCGCTCTAAATATTTTTTCCTTTCCAAAGTCAATCAGCTAAAAAATTTGTGCCAGCTGCAGGGTTTGATTGTATTTAAAATGTCATGGTACGATTAGTAGCTAACTTTCTACCCGCAGGATGCATGTATGCATATATGTATGTATATGCATACTTATTATGCCACACATACTATGCATTTTTTTCAAAGAGAATATATATTATGTTGTAGTCAGTATTTTGATGACTTGTCGACGACTTTGATGAAAATGAGGATGAAGTAATTTAGAGAGGAGCTGATTGTGGTAATTTTCATTCTATTACTTCCTTACTATCTCTTCTGCCTATCTCCATTTCCGGCATGTTTTGCTGCCTCAAGTTTATTCGGGTTGGCTCTTTTTTTTTTACATCAAAGAGAGGCAAAAGTCAAGAGACGAGTGCACAACTTCCATCCTCATCATCAAAGAAGCGTAACCGGAGTAAATCTTAAAGTAAACTACTTCACGTGTATGTATAAGACATTCGATTTAAGTACCGCATATATATATATACATATATTGATGCCGTTTTTTTAGAACATGGGTTTTCAGTTGTTGGCGGCGTGGGTACGTGATGTATATATGTATAAACGTATATAGCCATGTACATATATATATATATGGAATGGCAGAATACAAAAATTAGTTCCTAGTTTACCTCTGTATAATATGGAGATAGCGGACATGAAGTGAGTAAATTAGATGTTTCGTAGTTTTTCTTCACGTGTACACATTTGTGTGTGTGTGTGTTTGGTTATCAGCGAGAGAGAAATCTTGAATAATAGAACCTTACATGTGTAAGTACGTGTATACTTTACCTCATTCTCATCTTTCTCATCTTTCTCATCTGTAAAGGAAGGAGTGTGTGTGTAGATATATATATTAGTATTATTAGTATATACTATATACGCGTTTTGTTGTGCTAGTGACGGATGGATGAATGAGAGTGCACAGAATTACGACATATTCTTCACAATTGGCTTTTATCCCTTTTTTATTATCTTACCGCACGCTACACACTGCTGTGACTGTTCCTTCTACTACCACCATTATATATATAATAATTCCCCCTTTCTGTACTGCTAAGGTGCAAATAAAGAAGAAGTTCAAAAGAAAGGCAACAACAAAAGAACTCTTTCACACCACCGCTGCTGCAACTACCACAAGACACATTCCTTTCTCCTTTCTTTTCGGCTTGCTCTTAGAAAGTCTTAAAAAGAAAAAAAAAGACTGGTACGCTATTCTTGTTCAACTCTCTTCGTCTTCCTCCTTCTTTCTTTCTTTCTTTCTTTTTTGCTCACTAGAAATACAAAAGAGAGGAAGAGAGAAAAAAATATGTCAGCCAGGATGTCGGTCAAAAAGAGAAAAAAGAAATCTGGCTTATTCTCTCAGATTTGACAATACAACATACCCATTTTTTTATTTCAAAAAAATAAATACAAAGTAGAATCACAGTCAAAGGCCATCATCATTTTGTAAACTTTTCATCATTCAATGTGTACATTATAGGCTACTAGAATGCCTAAATAACATACTGTAAGTTACATGTAAAATATAGTTTTGTCTGTTTACTTCCTCCTACACTACCACCACCACACACATTCATTTGTTTTTCTTTACGCAAAATGTATTCCTGCCCAATTTTCTCATTTCCTTTTTTGGGGTTATGAAACTTAAAAGCAGCCTCCTGCGAGAGATAGTTTAATAGATATGGAAACCTTGGTTGAGAAGAAGAAGAAGAAGAAGGAGAAGAGAAGTAAATTTGTCGTACGTTTTCAATATGCTGTCTCACTACACACACTACACAATGTGTACAGTGTGAAATTGCATGTTTTCCTATGGCTTCTGTTGATCCAATCATGGCCTGCACTCCTTGTTATTTTTGTCTTGCCTTACATCGACCTGATCTGTTCTGATGGGAAAATGAAGATGAAAGTTGAATCCCTCCTGGAACCTACTTAGCTGCAATTTTTGTAGCAAGGAAGACGGTGGTTGTTGAGTTAGTTGGTGTAAGTGTGTGTGTACCTATTTATATGCTTTTTCTCTTCGACGTTCTCCTGTTGAACAGATGTGATATGTGCATCTGATATATATATGTTAAGTTTGGCTTTGCGATTGCCACCATTACCATCTTACATATTGTGTTGGTATATACTATCCCCTGCCGCCGTTGATGGGTTCTTCTTGTCCAAAACCAAAACCAGCAACAGCAGAAGTACACATACATTTTATGTAACGTAGTAGAAAACTCATGCTCTTCTTCCTTTGCTTGTTCATTGAGACCTTACACCACTTTATGCACACACATCCGTCAATTCTACTTTCCTTACAATATCCTTTTCTCTCTCTCTCTCTCTCTCTCTCTCTTTCTTTTCGTTGTTGATCTATTAATAGCTTCAAGGCAACAATAACAGCAAGAAAAATACGATGAGAAAGAAACAAACCATTATTATATGTACACCGCGGAACACACAAGAGAAGAACTGTGGGGCCAACATCATCATCATCGTCACTTTTTGTAGTACCACCACCACCGCCACCGCCATACCATAAATACACCATCATTTACATCACGCTTTCTTTCCCTTGACCAAGGAACAATGTGAACTCTTCTGGTTACATATAGTACCTTATTTTTCTTTGCCATTGTTTTAGTATAAATGGTTACTCTCTGTTGAGATGAGCAAAAGGTTTTTTTTGTTTTTACGGGTCTTAAATACTTGTAGTTAGTACATCAAAAGTGGCCACAAAATGATCTTTTTATTTTGATGACTTAAACCAACTAGAAAGAGAGAGACCCAGATGATGATGAGAAAATGGTGACAAAGTATGGTGGTTGTATAGTTGTATGTATGGTAGTAAACGGGAGATACTGAAAAAAGTGAAACACATAAAATTTGTATAGCTACATTTATATTTAAACACTCGGGATTTTCCCTCGATATCATGAGAACCATTCAAATTCGAAATTAGCCAACTAAAAGAGTGATCCTATATGTCATAAACCCAGGGAAGAACTCCATATTCAGTAGCTACTGTGCTAGGATGCTGCTGCTGTTGTTATTACGTTGTTCTGTGTTATTTTATATTAGACGTTTTTGATCACACAAAAGTAGTATGCAAGTAGTGCGACTAAGGGATAAGATAATGTTGTCAGTTGAGTAATAGATGTAGCAAGTAAAACACCGCACCGCGGTTTAAAACGGAACGAAGAAATGGTATTGGGATTGTTGGAATGTTTATTATATATTGATAGTTGTGCTTAGATAATGCTGATATCTTATATAATCGCGTATGTAAAATGTCGGCCAGAGGCCAAAATATACGTTTACTAAATTGTTTGTAACTGTGCACTAGTAGTAACATACCACCACAAATATTGAAAAACTTAATATGAAGTTGCAATTAAATACACAGGATAATAATAATAACCTTGCTGGTTGGTTTTCATACAGGCTTGTGGTATCCGGCGGCATTTTTAATTCCATATAGACTAGCGAGTGAGAAAGAGAAGAGAGAGAGAGTTGGAGAAAGTGGAGATGATAAAGTAGCATTATTATAACAACCAGCCGGCCACCCACCCCTATAATGTTATTCCTTTTCTCCTTTTAAAACCAAATCATCAAAAGCAAATTATAAGCTGAGTGCATGCATATAAATACATAGCATATTTACCATCAGCATCATAATCATCATCACTATCACCATCCATTTATTTTTGGGGAATAATGAGCTGACTGAGTGAGAGCTGTATGCAACATGCTTCCCTTTTCTCACTCAACTCCTCTTTTGATGATGATCATGATGATTATGATGTAAAGCTACGAGTATTGCAGTGTAAAGAGGATGATGATGATGATGATGATGATGATAAAAGGTGAAGTGAGTGGAAGGAACACCGGGCAATAAACGCTGCTGCTGCTCCGCTGTATTATCTGAGGAGGATCAGGACGAAAATATGATCGCCATGAAATTTTAAAGGGATGAGTTCACTCATTCATTCAACAAAGTGAAGTACAAAAGAAAGGTTATTTTACTTGAATGAACTTTTTGTTGTTCATGCACTTGGTATTGTATATACACTCTATAGTCTGCATGCTATTACTAGACTATATACCATAGTAATACTAGATCATATAGAGAGATAAATCTATCTAGTACACAGAATACTTTGAAAAATAATATGTAATGGTATGAGTAAGTGGCATAAAAGTTAACATGGTTGCGTTTAGATTTTTTTTTTGCTTTTTTTTGTTAAGCGAAAACACATACGTACTTCCATTTTCTTGTGAAGACCTGAAAGAGGCGAAGGTCCTACTACTAAAAAATGTGTACTAAAAAAACGTATGAATGAGTACGTGCTGACTGAAAGCATTATATTTTACCCCTTGTGGTGGTGGTGTTGTGCGTGGGTGTATGCATAATAAACGGGAAAGTAATATGCATATATTATATATGTATGCACATACGACTGACTACTAAATTACTAAAATATCTACCTATATTGTATGCATGTATACGCTCGAATAAATTCACTCACATTATTATTACTCTCCTACTTGCTACTCTTCATATTGTTCATTCTTTTCTTTTTGCCAGCACACACAATCTAGCCGAATTACTTTTTTTTCAAGTTGATATTGGTAGAATGGGAAAAAGTCGTAACATTTTACATACAAAAAAATATACGTATCGTATCCTATGTAGGTATGTATGTACCTATGTAGGTATTTTATTATATATGAATAGTAATTAGGTAAAAGCGTCGGAATGCGGTGAGTGAGTGTGTGGACTGTTGCGTCTCGTTTTTTTTTTGAAAGGTATGCATGCAATCTCATTGGCGGCGGCGGATATCACCTCTACAAAAAAAATGTGTAGTAGATTTGTAATAATAATAAATGTGCTACATAATATACATACTACATCATCAAAGAGGGCTCGTGTGACACAATTTTTTTTCCTGTTTTCACTCCAAATTCTACTGTTTCCGTTGGAATAATGAATTTTTTTTACTTGCGTCTTTTGTACCATATAATTTCATTAGTCATTAAATGCATGTTATTTTCGTATATATATTTCTTATATATAGTACTGTGTCGTAATGTAGGTTTGTGTATTATTGTGAGCCCACACACCTTTTAAAGGTTCATTGTGCGAGCCCCTTGTTATAATATGTTCATGAATAAACATGATGTAGGGTAAGAAATAAATAAAACAACAAAAAAAATTTTAATTTGGGAAAACAAGACTATATTTAGTTCACGTAATTTTTTTTCAGACTTGTATATTTCCTACAAGATTTTATTTAACATTTTTATTTTGCAAATTAAGAATCTGAGTTGGAATCGATAAAAATGGTAAAGAATACCAATAAAATTAACTAAAAGTTAAAAAAAAAAAATCAGAGAGTTTTGGTAGCTGTAACTATTGTTGCCGTGAAAATACAAAGATAATAGTCGTTTGTGTGTGTTTCTTGTTGCTTGTTTGCAGGGAAATTTGTAACTCTCTTGATGTGATAACAAAAATACATACACTTTTTTTCTGCTTGTTTTCTCGTGTATTTACTATATGAATATGTAATATATATGAATGTATTTTTATATTATGCAGAACCATCAGAATCAGAAGAGCTCTCAGTTTTACTTCTGGATAGCAACAGGGAGGAAACAGAACAAAAGAAAAGGGAAAACACATGAAGGATGTCTCACATCCCCATGGGAATTTTTTTTTCTTCCACTATATATTCTCTTCTTCTTCCATCCATCTATCCATCCATCCATCCACCACCAACTCTGCTGCTGTTGTTGCTCTGCTTACTCGCTATACCTCCTCAAATGAATTTATTTCTCTTGTGGTTATGCTTCCACAGACGGAACACTAAAGTGAGCAAATTTTCCGAGTGTACACACTGATTGCCCTTTATACACAATATTATGCATGTTGTAAGTAATCTTCTTGAATAGGTTAGCAGAATCATATATTATTAGGCGTTGTAGACAAATTGTTGTGCTTCCAGCCTTTCTTGTTTTGTGCTTAAAAGATATTTCTTTGCAAAATTTATATGACTTTTCTTCAACTCGTGAGGGCACAATATATAAGCAGCAACTGTCAATGGAAATTCATGCAAGGAATTACATAATATTTACTATTCACGTCTTGTCACCCTTTATTAGCTGTGCAACTCATGCTCGACTAATTATATATTTTGAGATTGTGCTATAAATTACAAGTCAGTGGTGCCAATTTCAAACATGGATCGGGGAATGAAGTACAATATTACGTAGTTTTTACTTTATTATGGGCTCATTCTCCTTGTTCATGGGATTATATGATGATGTTGTTGTCACATCAATTTTCCTATATTTTTCAAATATCTTAAAAAAAGAAGCTTATTTCATCCAACAATTTCTCATGTACACAAAAAAATCAGCCACAATAATATAATATTGTGTAACGACATATCCTCTTGTCTGTGTGGTCAAAAAAATACAAGGCCAAAAGAAACTTAATTTCAGCAGGAAAAGCAGCAAATTAGAGTATAGTTACTGAGAGAGAACGAAGAGTGAGCAAAAGTGCATGCAATAGATAAACCACTTACCTTTCTTGTTGTTGTCTTTCTATTTCGTAAATTAAAGAAAGTAGCTAGCAGAGGAGCAAAGCAGTGAAGGGGACAGTGAATAGTTGGAAAGACAAAAATGGCAAAATGTAATTTTCTCTATTTCCTATTTCAACTTTTTTTCTTCACATGATTGCAAAAAAGTCTATTTTTTTGGTTGATCAACATTTTCAGATTTTATTTATCTCGCAATACTGCGAGGAAATAAAGATGCGAAAGATGGATGCTTGTTTACAATGATGTAGGCACAGAATATTAGATTTTGTTGTGGAGTCTAGAGAGATAAAAAGGGGAGTGTATATTTTGTATTTTGTTTTGTTGATTTGGTTGAACAGATAGAAAAGAACAGAGACAAAAATACATACACATAAAATATATATGCTCGCAGCAGGTTTAACGTACGTCATGTTGGTTTTGTTGCAACGTGTTGTGCCGGAAGAGGAGCAATAATAAATAGAGAAACACGACAATAAGCGACCAAGAATAAACCGTGTGGGATGTGAAATGTGGTTTTAAACCGTAAAAACCTCATTAATATTATCTAATAATATTTTTATGGGAATAACCGACAACGAATGCCAATAATATTATATTTTGTTATTAGATATTTTCCTTTGCAATGATTGCTGATGCGTTATGATTTCCCGTATATATTGAACATGTGCTGACGATGTCATGTCTGCTAGGATGTGGGTAGATGATGGCAGTTGTATGTATGATTGTATATGTTATGTTTTTTTTTAACTTTATTGCCAAAAATATACCCTCCCCATCTCCCACGTACTTCAGCATGTACTTTATTCTGGGTAAAAACAGCGTAAATTTTTTTCCCATGTTTCAACCCGAAAACAGAAAACAAAGCCAATACACAGACCGCACATAGCAGCATCAGCGAAGCGTATTACCCTATTTTGCAAGACAGCTCAAGTGTGTGACAAGGGTAACAAAGTAGGTACATGTTTACGTATTTATGAAGTCGTGCATCACCACACAACTTAATTTTGTCTCAAATTCTTAGAATGCAAAATGGGAATGACGAGAGGGAACATTGTCCACTTTAGCATCCCCACCAACCACCACCACCTCATCATCATCACCAACGTCTCCATTTATTCTTATCCTTCTCCTCCTTTTAAAACGATGAACGCGACATAGGGTTTTCCCTCCATCTTTCATGCATCATTCATTTCATGACAGATGACGTTGTTATTATGACTGTAAATTTGTGTGCGTGAGTTTGGGTGAGAGAGAAGAGACAAGTTGGTGGGAGATGATGGGGAACGAACTAGAATGAAAATCCAGCAGTGAGTAACAAAGACGTATGTAGTGGTTATTTTCAGTCTCAGATATAATCATCTTTTATTGGGAAATAAATTTACGCCTTCTCCATTCTCCATTCCATACTCCATTGTACTAAGTTTAATACAATTTTAGCTAAAGTAAACTGTCACCTTTGGTCCCTTGGCATGATGAAAGGCTTTGTATGATGACGATGATGTGTACATTTCCGAAATTGTCATTGTAAGAAGTTAGACAATCAATCGGAACACAATCTTGATTTGAAGCAACGTAGTATTATTATTTGTGACTTCATTACGTAGGAGTAGCGTTGTTTCCCCACTACTTAAAAATACAGGGAAACTGAATTATAGAGATGCAAAATAATAATAAGCTCAAGCAAGCAAGCAATGCACACAGGCGAATGTACATTGTACGTTAAATTATAACAAGCCGTACTTGGAATTTTTCACATTTGGAAAACAAGCGAATAATTAATTCATCAAACTTTTGAATATATACATATACAACCTGTTTTTAAAACAAGTCTATAGGTATACATAATACATATGCACGTGTACCCAAATAAGTGTGCTTTTTAAAGTTTGTCGTTGTTACTTTTTTTGTGGTTGAGACGTGGAGGAAAAATAATAACAAATGAAAAAATTTAAGATGTCTCCAAAACTTCCGTGCTTTTGAATGTCATTTTAAGAGATAGGGAGAACGAAGGAAATAAAATGCAAAGTCTTCACAATTTTTTGTTTACAGGGAAACAAAAAGAAACCTTTTTTCCCGTACTTACTTACACTTCCATAAATAAATGAATACGGAAGAGATAAAAGCTTAAACGAGCTGAAAACTGTAGATTTCCTCTTTTAGCCTAGAAAGAAGGAAAAAGAGACGAAGAAGATGAAGAAGAAGTGCATTAGAATTAGTGGAAGCAGTAGAGCAAGGGTATAAATGTGTAATACAGACTAATGGAGGAGTAGTAGTAGGTGGATGGTGGATACATCACACACACAATATGTATACAGCCGAGTAGGAAGAAGAACTGAAAAAAAGAGAACAGACAAAAGCAAGTAAAGTAAAGACGTAAAAGTTTTTTCTTCTTCTGTAGTTCTTCTTTTTTTTAGCTTTCTCTTTGCTACTCCGTCATGTAAGTGTGTACTCAGGAATTATAGGTTCGGATGTACGTTTATTATATCACACACACATTTTATGGATTTGCTGTTGGATGGTTTTGGTCGGGTTGTTGAATTGGCTTGTAAAAGGAAGGAATGAAGTGGTGCTGTTTGTTGGTAACAAAAAAAAGTTGACTTTGTGCAATGCTGCTGCTGCCGCCGTTGTTGCTGTGTTATTATGAGCATGTATAATGTAGGCATATGTACATATGTGTGTATATATGCCACCTACATACATAACATATAATATATAGTCACATACTAAATGCTGGCACATTCATTTCTCTCCTGCTTTTCTCTGTAAGCTAGTAAAAGTTAAGAGATGTAAGCTTTAGCATGTTACTCTAATGCAAAAGAAGAAGAAAAGTAAAAGCGGGGAAATGAGATATTTTCTCGAATACTACACAAGTACAGTGTAAGGCAACAAGAGGAAAGCTACGGAATATATATAGTATGTAGCATGACGACGTGTAGCTCTTTGGTTTTTGTGGCTCTCCTCTACTTTTACTGCTGCTGCTAGAACGGGAGTTTCCTTGTGTGTGTATCGTATTGCTTTGCTGCTGATGTTTACATGGTTCCCTTTACTTGCTTGCTTGCTGTGATGAAGAAGAAAAAAACTTGGTTCGGAGAAAACCAAGACACACACACACACACATACACACACTTTCACATGCACACTCATAAAGTTACTTACATTGCTATATGAGGATATTCATAGGAAGAGAAAAAGTAAACCTATAAAAAAGGAACCAACAAGGCAAGTCAGAAAAGAGTTTTTTTTTAGTGCGGGGGCGATCCGGATTATCATTTCCTCCGTCGACGACGAGAGAACGGAGCGGAGCGACTCACCATTCTCAAATGGTGGAGATAGCTGCTCTGAAGCGTTCGTATAAAGTAAGAAAGAAAGGAAGAAGTGAACACACAGGGACGACAATGTTCCTTCTCTGAAACACACACACGTTCAGGCGTTAAGAAAGAAGAGGAAAGAAGGGATATCACATGGAAAAAAATATTAAAAAAAAAATGTTTCATACTATCACACATATTATTATTGTACATATATTTGGAATGCGATACGTGACGACCACGAATAAAAACTAACAAAGAAGTTGCAATTTTTTCCCTTCTTCTTTTCGTCTTCAACTTTGCAGAGAGAAAATAAGTGTGAAGCTAAAAGGTATATTATATAAGCGAGAAACACAAGAAAAACAACAACGGTGGTACTGCTGCTGCCATCATATATAGTAGGGAGAATTTATGCTGGGGTTTTTAAGGTAAGCGAAAGTGTTTGTGTGTGTTTTCCCTTTTCTACCTGAGAGCTGTGAGCTCTCTCACTGGTTTTGTGTGTGCAAGTGTGAGCTTATGCATGGTCGTTTGTTTCTACTGCTGCTTAAACTTACGGTCTTCGTGTAACCCGTTGATAATGTTGGTACAAGGATTTTGTACATAATACTGTTTCAAGCTTTAGCACTGCTACCAATATTCATAAGACAAGAAGAAAAAGAAGCAGCAAGCGAGTGAGTTGAGTTTGAGCTGAGCGAGCGGGTACCTACTCATTCCTACTTGTTAAGTTGGTTGGCTGGCAGTTTTTTTGTTTGTTTGGAGAAATATAGTAAAGCAATAGCACGAGCAAAGCAGTAAAGCTTTCTCTTTCTTTTCTCCCTCAAGCTCGCATCGCACACTGGGTTTCCTTTATTACGTGGTCCCTCCAACACACGACAATTATATGCCTGTTGGCATTCATGCAGTTCACTTGACTCCAGAGAGAACGTCATTGCGTCCACAGTGGTTGCTGGTCTCGCACTTGCCGTGCAATATGATCCTGTGATGTACTCATACTACTACCAATTCCAGCTACTACTACAACTACTACACTAGTGTACTTGTCTGCTTAATCATCTACACATAAACCAATTTAGTCAGACATACTCATCGTCATCATCATCGTGAACAACAACGTTTTTATCCTCCCAGCAAGAAGGGAAAGTATATAATACAAAAAAATAACAAGTGTCCTGCCGGATTGTAATCAGTGAGTCAACCGGAACCACAATGAAAGGAACGTTTGCAACAGCAGCAGCAGAAGCAGCAGCAGCAAATTCATACGACGGCTATTACACGCTCTTCTCGTATGAAATGTGTGCTGAGTGAAACAACAGGTTTTTACTTTTTTGTGTGTGTACAAAAGAAAGTGTCAATAAAAACGAAAAAAAAAACTACTAGTATTACTCATATGCAAATAGAGTGTTTTTTAACACTGAAAAAAGTGAAAACTGGATTGGATTTCCCTTGTATTTATTATCATTACTATACACCGTACTACTCTACTCGAAATGAGTGAGTTCAAGTGATTTTATTTTTGTGTGGAGGGTTTTTTTAGAAACGGGAAGTGAAGACGAAAAAAATAATAAACTAGGTTGCCGGTCTCCCGTGGAGAAAGCATTATTATTCCACATTTTCCTTTTTCACAATACACACATCCTCTCCGCTTCCACGGCTGGAAGTCTGCTGCTTTAAAAAAAAACGTAATACAAAAAAAAAGTTCATGTAACATTATATTATAACTGATTCTTCTTCTCCTTCATATGATATACGTATAACCCCTTCTTGAACAAAATCCATTCATTTCATTGTTTAGCAGAAATAACAGTCGCAAGGAACGAGACAGAGATAGAGAGAGTGGGAGTCAGCAAGTATAGTTTTCACAAGAGAAAGTGAGAGAGAGAGAAGGAAAGTTACATAAAAAAGATTGTAATTTGTAAGAACAGTGATAGACATTTATATGGTGATGTGGTACATATAGTACACACAGTGGTGAAACAGAAAGTGCTATTTTGTCTTATATTGAAGAAAAACTAACAATAAACAAAGTGGTGGTGACTAATGGAATACATAATATAAATGGAACTTTGTGTGTGTAAGTAAACTATATACATTATATAACATATATACAAATATATATTAATATATAAATTGGTTTAAACTAAGAAAGAAGAAGAAGAAGAAGAAGAAAGAGATATAGTTTTTTTTAAAGGATCACATCTTGTCTCTTCATTAACTCAGGTAGCTTTATATATGTATCTGAGAAGAACAAGACTCACACAATCATTCTCACACAAGATACAGAAACGAGTGAGAGATATCAAAGTAAACAAGTACTATTTTTTTGTGCGATGCTATCACGTAAAATATAAGCATACTTTTATGGTGAACGTTGCTTAGAAAGTGAACAAAGCAAAAAAAAAGAAAGAACTTGCACAAGAGAACAACTATAGGAAAAAAGACACAAAAAGAGTGTGTGGATGAGAGGAAAAATAAGGTATTATCAACTAAGCGCACAAGAGAGGGAGACAAGGGGGAAAGGTTACATTGAGAGAATTTGATGAAAAGAGAGAGGCGATTTGCTATCTGTTGTTGTGTTGTTGTTCTTTGGTTTGGATGCTATGGTCAATGGTGTGTGGTAATGTTGTGTGCTTTGTTCATTTTTTCCAAGAAAGAAGACACTAAAAACTTGCAAATGTATATAGACAATATAGAGAGATAGACAAAGCGGAATTAGACAGTGGAACAATTAATACTAAAGAAGTGAACTAAATTGGTAGAATTTTTTTTTTGAAAAGAGGAAATGTTTGAACAGTAGTTTGTAGAGATTTAAAAAAAGCACAAGTATATATTATACATGCTACTGCACACTGATACAGGTAAAAAGGTATAGGAAAATGGACTACTTGTCCTTTAGAGATGAAAATGCTATTTGTTAGTAAATAGTTTAATATTTGAGGGGGGAAAAGTTGTGGATGGTGGATGAGTGACGCTACGTATTATGTTACAGGCGAGCCACAGGGATTTTCAAAGGATTTACTCGGAAAAGTCAGGAACCCACACGAGCACAAGGAGATAAAAAAGCAAAGGAGAGTGAACGTAGTGTGTGTGCGAGAGAGAGAAACTAAAATTTCCGTCGGTTTTTTGTTGTCCACGAATTGATGTAATGTAAGTAAATAAAAGGACAACTAACCCGACGCCCACCCACACACGACGACCCTTGTATATGCTGCCGCATTACTTACTTGACTACACAGCGCTAAAGCACAAAAAAAACTCAGATTGCATTTTCATAACTTTGTGGTACTGCTGCTGGCTACAGAAAGAGGAAAGCATCATTAAAAGGGCTTTCTCAATTTATTCGAACAAAAAGGCGGAAACGAGCGAAGAAGGTAGATAAGTAGAAGAAGAAGAAGAAAAAAAAACAAGAAACTTGTCAAATCTTCCCAAAAGAGAAAGGCAATTACATTTTTACCCAAAACTAAAGTATACATTTTTTGACGCGACACTTCCTACAAAACGAATTGGAGAAAAAATATATACACATTATATAGCCAATTTACCCATAGCAGATCTAGTACGTTAAGTATACTACATAATAATAATAATAATAAAATGTACAACAATATCAAAATGAGGCTGACGACGTTTACAGTAGCAGCCGCCAGCACGGCTTTAGTAATTGGACTAATACTTTTGCTGGAAAGTAGTCCGACCTCGGCCTTCAGACTTTCAGACGAAGGGAAAGGTGATAAGCAGCATCAGCAGAAGAGTAGCATTACTATTAACAATAAAATTATTAATGAGATAAATAGTAGAAATAAGGGGCCTGTAGTAGTCCCGCAACAGCAGCAATCATCATCTTCGTTATCATCTTCATCAACATCATCAGATTCATCATCAGCAGCAACTTCTTCAAGAAGCAGCAATGTTGTAGCAATTAGTAAAAGGTCTCTTTCATCATCATCCTCCTCTTCGTCACTATCAAGTGACCCATCTAGCTTCCGAAGTCATCGCCACGAGAATAGTATTCTAAATGTAGCCTGGCCACCGGGTGGCATGTGGGGCTTTTTGCCATCAAATAAGAAAATAGCTGCTGCTCCACCACCCCTGTCATCCTCATCGCTTCATTCGCAGTCCTCCTCATCCACATCATCATTTAACAAGAAAGCATCATCATTATTATCGTCCTCATCGGATAGCTCTTCATCGTCTCTCCTCGCGAAAAAGAAGTCTGCTTCCAGTGACCTGTTCCTTGACCCAGTGACGCTGGATGAGAGCCCATCCTTTTTCAGTAGTCGTCATCGACCTATCATCGGCAGCGGCGGCGGTGAAGGCGTAGCTGCTCCCAACAGTTTCTTTCATTCTTCTGCTTCGTCATCACTTCTATCATCTTCTTCTGGCTCAGCTCCAAGTGGGAGCAGCAGCAGCAGTGGTGGTACATCTTCATCCGGTGGGGGTGCTGACGCGAAAATACACCCGACACCACCACCAAGACCACAGTACATACTCCTTCAACCACCCACAAGAATAGAAGCGCCGCTGGGAGACGATGTGGGAGCAGGAAGAGCAGGACAACCTGAAAATGAAAACGACGACTTACTTGAAACTGAAATTCTCGAAGAGGACGGAGAGCACTCCACTTGGTTGAAACGATCATCCGCGTCGGGAATCGTTACCAGATCATCAGCAGATTACAATAAGAGAAAGAGAGATTATGACATACCTCAAATTGGTAAGTAAAAACATTTTTCACTCAAGGCAATTACTATTTACTCACCTTTTTTAATGAACGAGAGACCGTATTAGCAAACCACAAAATCATGCTCGGGAGTAAAACCAATACAATGCGGAATCTTTCAATGAAAGAACAAAAGTAAATAAACTCTACATCAAATAGAGAGATAGCAAATATGATAATACGAGAAGAGAGAGAGAGAGACCTGTTGACACTAGTTTTGGTCGGATTCTCTGTGTACTTGGTACACTTTTCATTTCCCTCAAATGAAGCCATATAATTTACCAAATATGTACATTCGCTAAAGTACATTCAAAATACCACCACCATATATAGTCACTCACACTGTTTTAATGGGAGCTATGTTATTTTCTAAGCATTCTTTCTCCCTTGTTTTGTTTCTGTTTTTTTTTGTCAGTAAAATTGTACATGTTCAAGTAAATATTCCACTGCATTCCTATGTGTTTGCACATCTGTACGTGCTCACAGTGCTCATACCAATCTTATCCTTTTTGTACACTTGTTGTTGTTGAGTTTGGATTTCAAACAGCATTCCAATAAAAAAAACTTTATTCTTTTTGTTAACTACCCTTGTTCCGATTTTACCTATCTTTATCCTATCCTTTCTCTAAATCTGCTAGTACTGCTACCAGCGTCGCTAATTTCCCCTTACATAAAAAAATATGATGTGCATTGCTTGACATGATGCATTTTTTTGGATTGGTTGATCCATTGGGAGTTTCAGGAAAAGAAGTGTGCTATGGTAAGTGGCACAAATGGTATATACACTTTCTATCTTTAAAATAAATTTCCTGGCTTTTTTCTGCTGTTGTTGCTAAATAGGTTCGTAAATTTAAAAAAAAATGAATAATTTTGATTGAACACAAGAATCCGCCACCATTATCATCTCTCTCTCTCTCTGTTCTTATAACATGCGCTCATCGTCATCATTAGTAATATTTTTTTTGTTATATAATTTGTTTTGTACGGAAAGATTAAATGAAAGCACGTCACACAAAATGTATAATTATCTACAATGTAGATTCTACATTCCACCAAGGCATGCTATGCATTATAAAAATTACATGATGGTATAACACAACAATAATGTACATATATTATCGGTATGGTCTGATCCACAACGCCTCCCACACCTTCCGCTGAAGCACGCGAAGTTGTACCAATGTATGTGTTTGGGGTAAAATGATGTAGGAACTATCTAACATTAGACTGGTGTTCATTAGTAAAAAAACAACCAGCAAAAAAACAGTGATGGAAGCAAATTATCCAACCATTTTGCATTATCTCCGTTGTTGCTACAAGGATTTTCCGGATGCTCCTGTTTGTATATCTTTAGGTGTTCATGTCGTGCGATTCTAAGTTTATTAGCCGAATCCCAAATAATGATGATGAGAATGATGAATATGTTTTTATCTAAGTACCGCGTATATATTTGCATGAATACATGATTGGAGGTGGTAGCGAGCAGATCCAACTCATCAGATATGAGTATATTGTAGACGAAGAGGATAGTAATAGATGGGGGATCAGTTATATTTCTATTTTGTATTTAGACTGGGTGCATATGAATTTAAGCATGTTGCATAGGAGCACAAGAGAAGAGAAAGGAAATGAAGCTCATTTTTGATATCTCAAGGGATATTGTCCCACTTGAGCAAAAGTATGCATACAAACATACATGCATAGTGGCTAAAAACCAAAATAAAGGACAAATAGCCTTACTACCTAATAAACTTGGTGCATACACTCAAAGTAGTAGTGTTTTCTTCTCTACATTTCCCACAATCTCTACCTCATTTTTAGTCCATGTAATACAAACTTTCTCAAGCTGGCATATGAATCTATAACCGGTGTATAATAAATAGATGGAAAAAAGTAGCGAGGGGAAACTGCGTCAACGGAACGTACTTCAAGGAAAGTATTTCGTGCTAAGTAACATTTTTTTTTGTGTTGTAATTTTTTTGTGTAACGATAAGTAAACTAAATAATAGTACAACTATACATAATGATTAGACTTTCGGGATAAAAAAAATGGTCATGCATAAATAATATATAAACCGTTCCTTCTTACTACTACCATATCTTCTTGGCCATTGACTCAATTAGACAGACGCACGATCAAGCTTAGTTTATTGATAATTTCCCAAGAAACGAAAAGGATTAAATTCATTACAAAAAAAACAACGTGTGTGCATCACCGTGCACACACTCCCCCTCTCTCTTAATTCTCTGCTGATGCTCTGCTGCTGCTGCTCCTCTATTTTTAATTTATTCATTCATCAGCAACGTTGTCCTCCTCTGCATGTTAATACTTATTATTATTATATATAAAAAAGAGAGAAAGGATGAAAAAATAAAATTAGCACAGAAAAAAATATGAGTAAAAACACTTTTTTCAACTTCTCCTAAACACAACTCTTCTTATCTCTCTCCCTCTTTCTGAACATGCACACTTGATGTCAGTCAAAAATATAAGTGTAGACAAGAAATTGTAGTAGGCAGTTATTTTAGCAGGACACAGAGGGGTAAAGTAGACAGCTTTTTCAGATTCATACTCTGTATAAACACAAACTACACACATACCGGTCAGATATAAACATTATTATAAAAACGTACAAAATATGTATACCTATATATTGTAGATGGTAAATGGTATATATGGTATACTATACATACCCAAAGAAAGAAAAAAAAATCATGCAGTAGATGAATGAAAAGATGGATAAAATATGGATGAATAGAGAAAGACAAGGGAATATTTACTTAAGGTACTCCTCTGTTTCCTGTGCAGCAAAGGCATAATTTTTTTTTTCGCTGTGTGTTATTATTATTAGTTGTATAAAATGTATAGTGCTGCTGTACTGGAACTGGAACCACTTTTACACAAATACTATTATTTACTATACTATATATGCATTACATAGTATAAGCAAGTGAAAGCAGCTCGTTTTTCATTCATAAAACGTTATGCAAAATAATAAATTTGCCCTCTTCTCACCACTCACTCACTTTCTACTCTCATTTCATATCATTAATCTGATAGTTTCTGGTGTATCTGATGTGATGAGTATATATAAATATATATGTGTATATGTATTATATAATATAGGTACATGGTTGCATATTCCATAACATCCATATGTATATTTCCATATCCTCCAAATAAAAATAATAACGATGCTGTGTATGATTTGATGTGATGATGACCAACCAAAGTAAAAGCACTTTATTTACTGTATATTTTACTTTATTTGCATTTTATTACTGTGACGTGATGTTCTGTACTACTGTACTATAGTTGCGTTTACTCTGTCTGCTTGTTGTACAAATGGATTCACGTGTTCTTGTAATGATGACGATGATTGATGATAAAAGTAAAATACTTACATGTACGCTCACTCTATTTAAGTGATAATGATGTGGCATTGGTGATAACTGTTTTGACAGTGAGGAGTATGTAGGCAGTAGTATTATGGAGACATGTCCCTAAACAAAATCCCCAAACGCGTACATATGGTGGTGGTGGTGGTGGTGGGGCACTATTAAAAAAATGCAGATCACATATCGCTAAATATTTTTGAGTAATCAGAATAACAAGTACTACTTATGGGTAGGCAGATCAAATCTACATGGAATTGTATTGTGGGTGTACTTAATTTGAACCGAGAAAGCGGCTTGTTTGCTGTTTTAGTAGAAGAGAGAAGAGAAATGTGAATGTAGGTTAGAACTGGGAATTATACCATCTCAAGTTTCAAACTCAAAATACTATATGGAACGGCACCACAGCATGTGCTATTCCACGTATATTTATATATGTACTATAGTACGTCGCTACGCACACAATACATATTTTGTCGTGGGTATAAAATAAACAAAAAGTTTCTAGAGTTACAGTCGGCGTGTGAAGCTTTATAAGAGAAAGAGAGCGAGAGAGTGAGTTAAGTTGTAAGAATAATAATAATAATAAAATAAAAGTTTTTACCAGGAGGAGAAAGTACGACTCGTTTGATTGTGTCGTCATCATGATCATCATCATCATAATGGCGATGATGATTATATATGGCAATGTTAGAGAGGCAGACTTGTCTACCGACGTAAGCAAAACGGGTGTTTCGCAATTCAATGATAACAAAATTGTGTGTAAACGAAGAAAGCGGTTTGGTATGTACTACATAATGTACATGGTTGTGGTGATATACCAAAGACGTGTGTGTGTGACTGTCTGCCGTACAGATATATATTTTTTTCTTGTTTCTGGTCTGGAAACCCGAGTGGATTGCCTCAAGCAAACATACAAACTATATGTTATACCTACCCACCAAACCAACATTTTTTTTGTCGCAATTGCCGTTTTGTTTGTTATGCCATAATGAGATAGAAGGATTCGCAATTAAATTGTCTAGGTTCTTGCTCAATATTGCATCGGCATATTCCATGATAAATACCCATTCCTTAAGCAGTTTAACCGTGACAATGACTTGTGTGGACTAGAGAGAAAACTACGACTGCAAACTAAAACCAAACAGAATTTTTTTTAATGGAATGAGGAAACGAAATTGAGCAATTAAAATGAAGAGAAAAAAAAGATTTTATTTTTGCACTCAATACTGATTGGTTAATTCAAAAATGGATAGGTGTTTTTACTCCGTGTTTTCTTCAAACGAAATACATATAGGATAAATGTAAATTTGACAACAATGTAAACTTTTAATGTACGTTATCATTTTCATCTCCTTTGTGTAACGACTTTTTATCAGTTTTTACAATCCCCACATCGTTCCGTTTTCGACAGCAAGCGCAGAGAATGTGTGCCTGCTTACAAGAGTCTCACTATGCCCCTTTGTTATTGAAGCAGAAAGGATAATGGATATATTACTGTGCTGCGTGGCGTGCAGCAACGCAAAATAAAAAAATATGCTTGGCTCTCCTTCCCTGTATTTACACACGTAGGTACTTGCGGCGGTGACCATGACAAAACGCAACAAATTTCTCATTATATATTATTTTGTATGTTCACTTTGCTGACTGCACGCAACCAAATAGCAGGCCACTACTGACGTAATACGATGCTTGTCCATGTGACCAATTTAAAAATAAAATTATCTTTGTCCATCGTCCACCACCACAAAGAAAGCTAAGGTTACTTCCTCCATAATATTCATAGTAGTGTAAGTATTGATATTATATACTACAACCATGACGATGGCAACGATGACAAAGCAATAATTATAAGTGTTTACCTTGTTCTGTATGAGAGAGCAAAATTATAGAGATAACGGGAAGAATGATTAGCATGTAGAACAAGCTTACATGTCCGTACGCCTATAAATAGTAGATTTTGCAATCGAAAAGTAAATGAAAATGGTTAAAAGCATATTGCATAGGTAAAGGGTAAGCAAGTCAGATATTTTTAGCCATTTCCCCCCCCCCCCCCAAAAAAAACTAATCCAAATATGTACTCTGTGCAGAGTGATAATTTGTGTGTTTTGGGGTAATATGTATAAATGAGGACGACAGAAGAGAAAATCAGTTATAATTTCAATTTTATCCTATTATTTTCCTACTTTTAATTCACAAACTGTTATGGACAGTAATAGAAAAGCACACACTCACACGCAAACAAACACACAACTTTTGCGTATAAAAGGAAATGGGGGAAAATTACAAAATGGTAATTGTTATATACTAAGCGTTGTAATGCACTCAGAAGTTTGTGTAGGTATATATTTGTATACCACTTTTTTTGCATGCAAACTTTTGCATATAAGTATTTGGAGGGACAAGGAGGAAATGGAGCATAATAATAACGATATAATGGGACAATGTAAATGTATTATATTGACATACCTAGTTTTTGAATACGCACGTACATAAGAGTGTGTACATACATAAATTGTCTGGTTTGATGGAAATGAAATGAGCAACAAGCAAGCAAATATGGACATGACATAATATGTATGTATATAGGATATATGTACATACTCGTATATCTAATATCTATTCAAATTTAAAAAAAAAATGAAGAGAAAAGCTTCCTTTAAAAGCCACCTTTTATGGTCTAATGGCTAAATTAATATTTCAATTAATTGTTTTTTCCCTGACATTTTACTTTTTTAGTTGTACTAATGTGTAAACACAATTTTTGTATTATCATAGCATCCATACATATGTAGGTATGTATGCATGTATATATCCATGTAAATATATACTAAAGTGAAACCTTTTTGTATCCTCTTAGGAAAATTTGGCCTACCTTCTCGATTTTTGTGTAAACCTACTCTGCAAGTTGCATTTGAACTACTAAAACATTAATTGTGTGTTGAAATGAGCACATATTTTGGTTGTGATTCCAAAGAATATATATACTGACAAGAACAGTTGCTTATGAGCATTTTTATTTATTTAGAGTTTGCTTTCATCTGACTTTGGAAAAGACGGAACTATTTATGAGAGGCGAACCTATCTATCTTTCTATGTTTATTCTTTGGATGAAGTTGATGAGCACGCACAAAGTAAAGTAGTAGTAGTAGTAGTAGTAGATAGATAATAATAAATAAACAAATAAAAGTTTACTAAAACATACCAGTTTCTTTTTGCTACATAAAAATAAAATGCATTTTATCCGCCTGTATTTCTACTATACATATGATGATGTATCACTATTTTGCTGGCGTATTACTACCAACAAAATTGTGTAGAGGCGACGTGTAGTAGTCGTAGTAGTAGTAGTAGCAGTAGTAGTAGTAGTGGTGGAAAGAAAGATAAGGTCANTATTACTACCAACAAAATTGTGTAGAGGCGACGTGTAGTAGTCGTAGTAGTAGTAGTAGCAGTAGTAGTAGTAGTGGTGGAAAGAAAGATAAGGTCAAAGGTTAGAACAGCAGCATATTTCTATATTTCATTGAAGCAACTCAAACAGGGGGAAAAAAAGTAAAGTAGGCTGAGTGAGTGTTGAAGGACAATAGCAACCAATTCCATGGAATTAGATTAGCTATTAATGCTCTGTAGAAGAATGTGATGTGTCACAAATGTGCTTCTAACTACCTACATGGATAGATGTGTGTAGGTGTTGTTGTTCTATCAAATATATATATATATATATGCACATGCACTCACTCACTGTGTATATAACAAAGGGGAAATTGTACAGATATTGTGTGTATTGTGTATATATATAAATAAGTAAGTAGACATAACATTTCTCATATTTCTCTCTTGCTGCTGTAAACTGATTCTGTCATGCACTTATCATTTCTACGTTTTCACATCTTGTCGCCTTCTTGTCCTTTATACTATCATCGTCCATTCTTTTTCTTAAAAATTTGTTCTATTTTCAACCTTACCTCCATAGTTTTTTTCCACATTTTTTCCCCCTCCATATTCAATATTATATGTAGCGTGTACAAGTATAGGGATAGATATATGGATCGTTTTCTGCTTGTTTTAAATTGGATTTTTTTTCTTCGTGTTTTTGAAATGCATTGTTTGTGTTTCCCTACATAGAAAGCGTGTATATGCCTTCCTCAAAGTAAAATAACACAGCATGACAATATTTTGAATCTGTATTCATGTCGATGAAGTAGAGGTAGGCATGTGTGTATGTATATTATGTTTTAAAAAATGGTTATACAAAAAAAACTCAAGATGAAAACTCATGGGAATAGTATTCTCCAGAAAAAAAGGAGAGTATTATTGCATTATGTGTTTACCTATATATTATAAATAACCATTAATCATTACATATTGGTATATATTTTTGGTGTTTTAAAATTTGAATACAATTTTGTTCCTTGATATGAAAAAATTTGTATGGGTAGGAGGAATTTTGTTATATATAGTACGTAGACGCATGCATACTTTACATACATGGATGCTACTCTTTGATATCACGTTGTCCCTGCCTGGGTTTGTTTATACATCCAGACCAGAGTAAGTGTAAACAACTTCATATGATGATGAGATGGTTGACATTGAGAAGAAATTGAAGTTGTTGCATACATACTTTATATTATACACTGTTTTTGTATGCGCATATTATTTAGATACATATATGCACATGTTGAATTTTCATGGAGGTGACATGAACAACAAAGGGCAAAGGAATGAGCACAAATGTATATGAAGTTTGCAGCAACATTCATTTATTTTTTACGCCCAGCAATATATGTACGCATGTATGCTGGTGTAACATTCCATTTAAAAGTGAAATACAACAGCACAGTGGCTAAACAAGTGTTGGTGGTATAATGCAGAGATTAGATATGTATAGTTAACATAGTTATCATCCACCCACAAGCATGCTCATACTCAAATACATACCTACACAAATATTTAAACTTGTTTCCTTTTATCTTAGTCAACCCTAAAATTAAGAAAGGACTTTATTCTGCAAAAAGTCGCTTTATTTGTGTGTGCTTTTGCCCTTTCTTGTTCCACTTTTTTTATTTGTAAGCATTGCACAGTGTGGTATCTCCAGGTGAAAGTGAATGGACAAACAAAACCCACTATAATGTATGTACGACTATATATGTATAGGTGGCAACTTTTGGCTAATGTATCATCGTTATTTATAACTTTCCAACTTAGCTATCGTTTCCCTTTCCACCAACCAACACCACCACTATACCTCATTGCCACATCATCATGTCGCTTTTTTTTCTCTTACCATGATCGTCATTCATCATATCAACACACCTTATGTCCACCTTTTATTACGTCAGTAATATAAATCTTTTGAGTAGCCGTTTTTATGTCCATTTCTCTTGTGTTTATTTTTTTGCAAAGACAAACCAATTCCACGTGTAGCAGAGCTTCCGCAAAACTTGGTAAATGTGTTAACAAAAAATAAATAAAAATGTTCCTCTTTCAAACTATTTTATTATTATTACACACATTAACCTCACACAAGAGTTGACATTATGCTTTGGGAAATTGTGTAAAAGGAACTTGACGAATTGTGTGTTGTGTGTGTGTGGTGTAATAGTTATTGCTGTTACACATGCATATATTTCACACAAAAAGAAATTCATACAGTTTGAATTGTGTACATTTCAACATATGGGGCTCAATGTATGCATACTACTATATATAATGTAGTAGTAATAGTAATAGAGTTGTTATAAATAACTTATTTAGTAACAATAAGTCGAGTGGTATTACACACAAGGATAGTATAAGAGTATGATATGATATGATGTTGGTTTTGATGGCAAGTTTATATATGGGTTATGTGAAGAAACCTGCGATGTGTCCATAACAATTTAAATTTTCATTTCACAAATGCCCACTGTTGCTCTCTTTTCATTACGTCTTCGTTGTCCAGATACTATACATATACATACATGCATAAGTAATGTATTGGGTATGTCATGCCGCTATTTTGTCGATGCGTGTGTTTGAAGGGACAGAGGAATTAAAGAAATTGTGTTTGCGTCATTAGTCTCATTTCCTTTGTTCCAGATATGACGTCGTCCTGTCATTTGCCAGAGTTCAATTTAAAAAAAAATACTTTCTAAAATATTCTTCCCGTTCCAAAATTATTATCATTAGTAGTGCCACTACTACTACTACTACTATTGTAAAATGAAAAGATAGCATATAAATATTATGTTGTATATCGTCATCATAGTTTTCTCTACAGGTACACACATATGGCAATAGCTCTAACACGCTGTGTGGAACTTTTCGTCAATAATGATTGGCATCTGACATTTTGAAAAGGAAAGAAAAAAAACAAAGTTGGATTTGGATTGAATACTACAACATTAAATGTTGACAACGTCATCATACATGTATAATGAGAATAGGTACATATATATTGCGTATACAACATAACATATAATACGATACAAAGCCTATATATATATGGCCATTTTACAAAATTCAATTTCGTCATAAACCATATCGTCGATATAATATAATGTCGTCATTAAATGTATTGTTTTTAGTATCATATGATATCAAAGAAAACTATCGGACTGCGGAGCTATATTTATATGCCCACCTACAACAGTCAAATTACTGTGATGATGTCAGTTGTAAAAGTTTTTTTTTTAGAATGTGAACGGTCATTTATACACTGACGTGGTGGTGGTAGTGAACGAAAGAGGTGGAGAATTTATGACGATAAATATATATTATGCATGGCGGTAATGATGGCATTGATAATACCTACGACTACGGCAACAACGCCAAGTTATAGTTGTGGAATCTCTAATGTTTGAATAATTAATGCAGAAAGTTAGTTGGCCATGCATGTACCATGTAAAAGGAGATAAAATAGTCAACTTTTTATTTGATGCTATATATAAAATGTTTTGTAGGTATCTATATACACGTATTAGTGTCGTCATTGCAAAAAAACGACACAAGCCAGGTAGATATATCAAAAATATGTAATAATAATAATAATAATAGTATTTTAAATACGTTGGATTGTAATACTACCTTGCTTTGCTTTCCTGAGTATTTAGAAATAGATACTTTATATAATTCTATAATGAAATTTATATAATAAAAAATTATATGAAATGTTGTACTCAAGGAAATACATGTTGTTGTTGTTGTAGGAATACCACACACATTCAAAAACACAAAAAGTGCAAACACACACACGTGTATAAATTCCAGGTTCTCACCTGTTTACAATGAATAATTAGAATTTGTTATGTCAAAGAAAATTTAAGTAATTACTTGTATGGGGAACGCACATAGACACACACACGTACACAACAGTTTGCTATTTTTGTAATTCGATCAGTTGTGTTTATTAACAATTTATGCAGGAAATGTATATTTAAACCCATAAAGCTATGTATTAGTCCAGTACTACTACTGTTGCTTACTTACTAAATGAATGAAAATGGCAAATAAAATGAGTGTTTGTGTGTGTGTCCATCAAATATGTTCATATGTCATGTCTCTTTCCTTACTGATCAATCTTATGGATTGGATATAATACATACGAATATATAAATAGTAAGTTTATTGCAGCACGTCTCCTTTTTGTTCGATTTTGCTAAAAGGAGAAGGGAAAAAGTTATAATAAACTGATCTGGATTGACGTTTTTCTTTTCAGTTTTGACAATTTGCGCACATCATCATCATCATCATCATATAGTCAAACATGAACAAAATGCTGTATGTTGTTCTGTTCTCTGTGAATAGTAGCAGAGCAGGTTATTTATGTATGTATGAAATGTATATGGAGCGGGGTTTTGGTTGGACACGGACCCAATCGTCATTACACATTCATGACTTGCTTTTCCCAAGTTTCACATTGGAATTCACATGTCAGCTCCAATTACGTCATTGTTTCTTATAAAAATTGAATAGTAATAATGCTTCAAAATAGAATGAGGATTTTTGGAGAAAGCTTTAAATAACTAAAGGATATACATCCATAAGTGCCGATGAATGATGACATTAACAGCAGCAGGAGCAGTCAAAGAACTTTAAACTTTCTACAACAAAATTTTGATTCTGAATGTGACACACTCAAAATGACAAATTATAAATAATTAAATGAAAAAATATACACTTCAAACTACCTATATAAACTCATGCTACCTATCCTACTTTTATAAAAAAATTGGACATATATAAACACTGCTTGTGTAATAAGTTAGCAAACATGTCGTTTGACGATCAAGGATCCCAAAAATAAACCGTTTGTTTGTTTGTTGAAAAAGTTTGTTAAAAAGTTAAAATTGCTGAAAATAAATTTGAATTAGGTAAATTTGTTTGTTGATGATGCTGATATGTTGATCATGTATATGTATATTTTTGGGTCAGACGGAAGGAAGGCGTAACTAGTTAGTGAAGGGCTTCTTCTTTTACAATGTCTGCTTATGAAGTAGTGGTGTATCAAATATCAACGGATATTTGTTTATGACAAATAAAGTCCATCCTGCTGCTTGATATGTTGAGTAACTCGATCAAACAAATTTTGTTAAGGAAGCGGATGTAATGTAGAAGAGCATATATGTACATAAAACTTAAACAGCAAATGAGATTTTTTTTGTGATCAGCAGACGAATAATATCTAGGCGGTATCTTACATGTTATGCTAGATACCACAAGTGCCAGTTTAAAAAAAAATATATAGTAACAACAAAAAATGCCGTCGGCAGCAAAAGCAGAAGAAAATGTAGATTCCTCTAAAGACAAAAAAAAATAAACATATGATGAAACTGCTGTGTGCCATCATCTCTGAAGATCCTCTCTGCTGCTTCTGCTGCTGATGATGATAGTTGTATAATATTTATCATTATTATGAACTGTTTACAGTTCATTATAATTTGGCGTTGTCTGCCGGCCGTCCGGCCGTCCGGCCGTATGCGCGATAACTTGAAAACTATTAGGAATTTTTGAATTCTGCAATCGATAGCTAAGGTC
>JAHZNC010001215.1:0-14131 GCA_027744095.1 Zhuqinia jingwanae
CTACTTTATGAAATCTTTCTTCATTCTTGAATTACTCATATAGCAGTTTCCTGATAATATTAAATTTAAAATTGGTTTAGTACCATCACCCATTTTTGTGTTCTCACATGAATGTTGCCTGCAGTTTTATTTAATATTTTTTACAAGCAAAAATGTGTGAAACACGGATAACTTACTGCAAATAAACATGTTTCTGATTTACCAGTCCTCTCGTCTGCTATCTCTTTTCCTTTATTTTAGGACCGTCAAAAAATGTACCAGATGTTGAAATTGAAAATAGTTATTTGTGGGAAACTAGTGCATCAAAAAATAATTTGAATGAGCTTATGAGCTACACGTACTTAATTATCATAAAAACAAAGAGCCAAAACAACAACGAGCAGAAAATTGGGATACAAAAAAAAATCGACAGGGTTTTGCAAACCGGAAAAGTGCGGTGATATGATAATAATAATTTATTGCAATGCTGAATGCATTTCTTTTTAAATATGTGAACTATATATACCCTATTCACTAAACTATACGGTACAAGTTACAACAACAGTATATATCCCCCAAAATACATTTAGATTTAATGACTTTCGTCTGCTAATGTATGCACCCAAGTACGTATGTAGTAATAAAAATAGTTCATGTCCTGACAATCATCCTCATTCCTGCTCTGGTTCAAAAACCCATGAATATACTTGTGACTTGTGAAAATTGAAGTGAAGCAAAAATGCATATCATAACCAGTAATAATATGCTTGATTCAATTTTTTTCTCATATGAAATTCATCAAGCTTTTATTTATAACCGTTGTTCTGGAGGCGCTTATGGGGAAATGTGAAATTTCTCTCTCTCTCTCTCTCTCTCCATCTCCTGCAGAAAGTTTTATGATGATGAGATGAACGAATATTATTATGTTATTTTGAGAGCAAGATAAAATAAAAGACAAAAGCAGAGCCCATTCCTATATTACTACGCAAATATTTGTAGGCCTTAAAATCATGAATGCTTGTCTGAATTGTTGTCAGCAACATCAAAAGAATTCATTCATTTTGGTAATCAGAAAGAAGCAGCTCTAGTCAGTTAGGTTTCAGGTATCTGGGTTTACATTGATAAAAAGCGTACATATGCATGTATTTTATTTTATTTTACTGCTTCTTACACACAACAACACCTGAGGCAAGATGATGATAAGATAATAATAAGTAAAATCGTGTTCAGCTATTTTTATAAACATGTATTGCGTGTCACCAAGCAACACACTCACACGTACACACAGACAGATAATCGTATAGCTGAAAAGGAAGTAACTTCCTAATTTAAAATTTATTATTCGCACAGCAAATTTTAATTGTCTATTTTAGAAAGTGTGCCACCATATCATCATCACACTTACATAATATGTCGTAACAATCAGACCGACGACGACAGCTGTTTGCCCTAAACGATTTCCTGTAACAGTTTTAAATTTAGAAGAAAGCTTTCATTGTTGAACTTGTCTTTTACTTCTTCTTTTTTGTTATTCGTGAGATTATTGTTAAAATAGATATATAGAGAGAGCTTAGGTATGCATATGCATATCCATTTATAATACCTATTATTATGCACTAAAACCTTTGACAATTAAAATTGTTCAATGCAACATTTTTTGTAGTCTACAACATTTAGTTACATGCATACAAGAATTGAAGTACATAATATTGAAAGCTGTTTTTACTGGCAGCAGAGAAACAATTTTAGGCACATTTCATTTTTATAATAACATAAAAATAGGGTTTGTGTCGAATTAAGTTATTCTTTACCACGAATAATATAAGTGTTCATGATATAATGGTCGACACTGTCGACATGACTAAGCTACTCTTTTAGTTTGCAATAGATCAATCTTCTCGTCCACTATTGAGTTTGTTGGATACGCTAATAAGTAATAAAAGTTGAATTGGAGATACATTTTCTAATATATGCAGTTATTTCGTGGTACACATAATAAAATTACCTACGCATTTTCTCATCGAGAGAGGCACGTTGAAATCAGAAAAAAAGAGCTTCATTGTCAATTTAATCCCATCCTTCATTCCCTGTTTTATATATCAACAAGCTCTTCTTCACTCATGCATAGAATTATAATGCAATTTTTGTTAACGTGTTTTTATGGTGGTGAATCCCACAAAACGTCAATGAAAAGTTTATACCAAGCACACACACACACACGTTTTAATACAACCATTTGATCAATTATCATCATTATTATTATCATACCTACTTGCATGTCTCATACCATTATTCTCCAGAGAGTAAATGAAAGGAAACAAATTTATTTGACTTCTCTCTACATACATACTGCTATATTGCGTTGACCTTACCTAATAAACTACACCAAACTCCTCCCAAATTATTGTAACTACACAGCATAATGTTAAGTTACTACACCACAGAATCCCCATAAAATACTCTGAATAACAAATAACATTTTTTTTAGCATAAATGATGCAAAAGTACTTGCATTATTATTATATACCTGCGTGTTTTGTGTGTTGGCCTTCTCTGCTTGCACTAGTCTCTACAAAATATTATAGTTTTTGTACCTGTTTTAGAGAGACATACTTATGTAATATAACAGAAACAGAACAGAACACACAAAACTGTCGCTGTACTTCTATGTAGAATGACGTAACAGCGTAGTAGGAAAAATATATAATACATCATCGACGATTTAAAAAAATATATTTCATTTCATCCTCAATCATTGAATTTTCATGAATCATGATATAATAATTTGGTATACTGTTTGCATAAAATTCATTATCATAAAAAGTGTATTAGTTAGTAGCAACAACTTTCAAACGCAACTATTTTACGAGCTGGAACGAATGCATAATGTGTGACATGAATACGTAATAATGATTTAAAAAAAGGAAATATGCATGGAAAAAAAAGGAAAAAAGGAAACATGCATAACATAACATGAGGATTTTTTTTTGCGTAACATCAAAGAATCAACGCTTCAACAATCAATTTGTTCTATCTTGTAAACGAGATGAGGTAAAAAATGGAGTTAATATTATTTTTATTGAGAAATTTCTTTTGTACACACACATCTTAAGCGGCTTGCTTCTTGCATGAAATTAAGATATTAAATAATATGCATAGTTTAAAGGTGATTATGATTATATTACTATTATTATTATGTTGACAGCATGAAAAATGCATTAAGCAAAAAAAGTCCAGAGAAAGAGAATTCAGAAGTGTGCAGTTTTTCATAGATTACGTTGCCGTGCAAGTAACCAAGCTGCCAGCCCAAAAGTCCAAAACTAAAACCCAACTACTCCATACGCTCCAGTCTTGGATGTCGATTGCCGGATGCTCTTCTCAACTATGCCTTTCCCTTTAAAAACAACAACACAAGTCTCGCGATAACTTTTGTACAAATTATTTTTTTTGACTGTCTGGCTGAACTGTTTAAAAACGGAATAGCGGTAAATAGAAAAGCGCTAAAAGTTTACTCGTCCATTTCCTCCTATCTTCCAATTTTGAAGACCATGAGAAGTGGAGAAGAGTAGCTGCACACACACATGCACACACATGCACATATGGCACCACGGTAAAACCGCTTTTCCCCGTTTGTTTCATTCTCGTTTTTTTTTGTTCTCTCTCTCTTTCTGTGAGCCAGTCAGTCAGTCTGTTTCTGTTTCTCCCTCATGATAGTCACGATCCAGTCCAGCGGCTGTCATTATTATTCTCTTTCCAACAAACATTATTATCCCATCTTCTTAGTTACCCCCTTTTTTACTTGACATATACAACAACAACAACAACAACAGCAGCAGTAAAGCCATAAAAAAATAATAAAAGTTTTTCCTCCCTTTCTATACAGTCAGACACACTGTCAGACAAAAAGGTGTAGTTTTTACTTTCAGTTTCTTCAGCCAAAGTCTTTTACACAATTAGCTGTGTTGCTGAATTGGGTTCTCTGCCTATCTATATGTTATGTTATTTATTACACTCTTCTTTTAGAGTTGGTTGTTTTCTTTAGTCAGTTTATATATGTGTTACTTTTGCAACATTATTTTTGTTATATTAAATTTTCTAGTCGATAAAAATAATTTGAATTTGTTCATAAACTCCAATTATATGCCTTGTACATTATATATGCACAGTTGATGTTGAGTGAAGCCGAACGAACCGGTGAATCATCGTGTAGAGGAAATATCCTCATCTCTCTCTGGTTGCTTGTAGAAGAAGAGTAGCAGGAAAAAAAAGTCGTCGACTCACAGCTGTTTGTTTAACTAAATCCAATAGCAAACTTTTACAACCCAACCACCTGTGACTTAACCGTTTATCTACTTGGAGTTGGAAATGACACACATTAAGTTAAATGATATTTATCATATAGTTTAGCATCATCATCATCAGTCGTATTATAAATATTCATAAATTTAGAAACACATCTTTATTTCCTTGGGAGAACGGTGCAGTGGAACATCAAAAATATATTGCTATACATAAAGTACAACAGGGGAATGTGGAATATCCTCGATTATCACTTGTCATCTCGTTTCCTCCGGTGTCAGAAGCATCAGGAAATTTTGTGAAAATTGGAAACATGCATATACATACATACATACAGCAGCCAAGTACCTCGGGTTTCCACGAAAGTCAATTCCACTCTGTCTAGTCTTTCATGACAAATTCTGCGATTTCTCGTGTTTATAATAAATGTTTTACTCAAGTTGAATATATGGAACACGCGTAGTAATAATAATATCACAGTGCCTCAGTAGAAGTGTGCTACTTTATTTTTGCTACACAATTTATCCAAGCGAAAAGGAGAAAAGTCAAGAAAAGAGTGACAGGAGGACGACGGTTGTCTTGTCGGCTTTTCCTACGTATTGCGCAATGTGCCATAATAACTTGTAACGTAAGTTCATATATTTTGTTTTTATTTATTAATATTCTAAATTTTAACCTAATATGTGAAAAATGACGTCCACCAGCATCATACACCATGCAATATATTCATCCCATTACAATTACCAATCAGTTGGTTTAATCATGGTACCAACCTTATATCTTAGTCTTCAGTTTAGTTGAACACTTTACCTTACAACATTTTAGTACCCTGTGAAATGTTAATTTTTTTTATTAGAAAAGATGAGTACACATATTAGTATGCATATAGATATAGACGCGAAATGAAATGAAATTTTTAAAGCAAGCAAAAATGGATCTGACAAGAAACGTGTACCGGACATGTTTATGATATGCCATCATCATGTAAGCATGTAGGCGTTGGTTTCACTGCTGAGGGATTGGGATTGCTGTTTTTTATATAATATACTTACGTTGTTGTAAATACAACGTGAAAAGAGAGGCTTCTTGAGTTTAGACCTGTCTTGGAACGTGTATATATGAAAGGATATATTTATTTATGTATTTCAATAAGATATGTTGTAGATTGGCTCGTCTACATGAATAACATCTTTAATTTTAAACTTTTACAGTAATAATCATGTCGTTATCGTAACAACAATAGGGATTAGGCATATCATGTATCATCATCATCATCATCGCAGACAAACCATCAGAGAGAGAGAGAGTGCAATCTTTTATTTTCTGTACTCTTTTCTTAATCTTCATGGTTGCTTGTTCTTTTTTTATATTTATATGTTGTATATGTGCATCATATGATATGATTCATATCATGTCACACACGTGCTTTTATATATTTCTACTGGTTTGCTTGGATTAGCATACGGCAACCTGCTTTTGTATCTTCTCCAGCAACTTATTTTAAATCCAGCAGCATGTCATTGCCTACCACCACCAGCACACCAGACCAGACCAGACATGTTCCTGTACAGTTCAATGCAACAAGCATTAAATGCAAAAAATATAACTTTTAAAGACTAAAAAATCATTAAAACCAGTACCGCATCTGTCTATGAATATATGTAAATATTCTACAGTAGTAGTGGGGGAAATAAACGACTTTGCACTTACACGGTATTTATTATGGTCTTATATGTATGGTGAGGTGGTGGTGCTTTATTGGCTAAGCATAAAGGTAAATATTTGGTAACAGTCACAATCACAATCAGAATTTTTTTTATATTCATGTATCAGCAAAGCAGGAGCAGCAGATACCGATACCAGAAGAGAAGAGAGAGAGAGAGAGAGAGACGGTCTCTCTTTCAGAGACCAGATCCACTCACAACAAAATTAGCATTTTGCCTCTTGCTCTTGCTTCTCTTCTTCTTTTTTTAACTTGCCCGTCGAATGGAATATGAAAACAATTGGGAATGAAATGATTGTGGTATGGTATGCGCTGAAAATTGGTTGTCGAAAATCATTGCTTCTTGCAGACAAGAAATAGTGACAAAGACGTTAACACTGAGGCTGGGTGTCCTCTCCTGCATTTTACAAACTCTCTCGGTTTCACACACACAGTATAGATCACAGATTTAAAACATTTTTTTACTTGTTAAAGATTTTAATAACGATGCATTGTGGCATTTATATCAATCACAGAATAAATTGGTCAGATGGTGTTGGTGTGTGAAATGAGGAAAAAGTTATATAAATGCGTACCTATGCACAAGCGTCCAATCACTAAAACTGGCTATAATAGCATCTTTAAGTATTAAAAGTATTTATTGAGCGAAACCATTTCACACATATTTAATTGGGAAATGGTATATGGTATTTCTCGGGACGGCATGTGTCACATTTTCATATGCATTTTTTTAAAGCCACATGGCGTGGTTTGTGGTATTAGTGCTAACACGATAATATATATAACATACAGAACGAAACATTTACTTAATATAACATATATTATACACATGCTTTAAAAAATTATATAATGGTTTTTGCATGTCCAATGTCCATATGTAATGCGTGTACCATTTTATACTGGTAAAATCATGCATTACGCATCGCACATGTATGTATTCACTACTTTTTTTTACTGACACGACTACGTCGTCGTCTGGACTTGAAAGTCTTCTTTCTAGCCACACACACACAATCAACAAAAGAAGTAGTGGAGGTGAGATGCATATGATATGATGACTCAATACAAGTCAACAATGAAAGAGTTAAAGCAAGTAGTAAAAAACAAGTCTGGATCTCACTCACTCCCACTCCACAAACTCAAGAACAGGACGACGAAGAAGGAAAGAAAGATTCATAATAATATTCATAATAATAATCTTTTTCTTTTTTTATACTGTCTTCTTCTCGGTTTATGCAATGCATATAAATGTATGTATACATTTTATGGCTCAACAAGATGCCGGTAAGGCATGCAAAATGTGTGCAGTAAAAAAAACAAGCCGGATACATCAAGAAAACTGAGAAACTCACACACAGTCAAAAGTTTGTTATCATGTTTTTTTTCTGGCGATGATGATGATGATGATGATGATGATGATGACGCTTAAACCTTTATGTCAATAGTTTTTTGGAATAACAATAATCCGGTAAACCGGAGTATCGGCAAGCCTCATTTGTAAGTGCACGGGGGTAATAAACAATTAAAATGTTGTAAAATGAAATATTATGAGATGTGTTTGTTGGAGGCGGTCAGACTCAACTTCAAATTCGACCATGCGTTGGCCTAGACCACTCCCTGAATAGGCCCACAAAGTTTTCCACAGGAAGAAAGGCCCACTGAAATATTTTGTTTTATGGATTGAACAGACAGACATGTTTTTTTCCAAGTAATTACCTACATGGATGACGGCATAAAATCCCAGTGAGTATACACACTATACTGCACACTAGAGCAGAGATTAACAATTCGGTAACAAATAAATATTGTTCTCTAATCTGCTGACTCTTTCGTTTGCTCTCAGACTTTTTCTTGTCATGCCTGAGTGGTGGTGGGTGGGTGCGTGGATGGACGGATTGGCGATGATGATGATATGACGATGACTTACATGGTTATATAGTCAGCATATTGCTCAAATGTATTTTTTATTAAAAAACAGTGCATTAACCAGGCGAAAGAACAGAAGAACATCAAGCGTTGTTTTAAGCGTATTCTTGATGAACAAGACGTTTTTGCTTCTCGTTATTACCCCAGTTCATAACCGAAGATTTTCGTCCACGTCGCGTCTGTCAAAAGCTGTGGGCTGTGGTACTTTATTATAGGTAGCCTCACGCAAAGTTTTTTTATTATCGTTTACGGGCTAGGCGTTTTTCAGCGGGGCTGATGCACGCAGTTGGAAAGCTTTTTGATAACAGTCAATAATGCCAGAGAACAGAACGAGTGTGACTTATATAAACCTTTTTCTAAATATAATTTATACTTTCGTATTTCATATGAAATCCTAATAATTTATATTTTAAAAAACGTTTCAGTCAGGTCCGGAGTCCGGAAGGGTTCGATATTCAATGATCAAGCACTCTGGTGTACAGGAAGTTCCTTTTTGTAGTTTCTTCTACCGTTGTATACAACGAACAAATTATAAAAAATATTGATTGCATTGCAACTTGTAACAATATAGTTTTGTTTGGCGCAACATAACGTCAGTATCTGTGAACGTCAGTTGGTAGTTTTTGTACTTTTAGCAAAACTTGTCATATAAGCATTTTCCAATCTGATGTAATTTTTCGCGAAATATGAGTCAGTGTTTCAGGGATAATTAACGTTAATGTTACTCAAATGCCATGTGTCCTGAGTCCTGACTACCATCCATTGAGTCATCGAAATTGTCACATTTGTCATTTTGACCTCTGATGTACAAAATATTAAAGACATAAAGCCACGGAGTTATACATACGTGCAGTAGTGTGGCTTAATGAAATATGAAATCATCTCATCCTAATGCACTGCATAATATTATGACGATGACGACATTACAATATCCTTGTGCAAGGACCTATAAAACTTAATATTTCACACCACATACAACATAAAACTGGAGTGTTGGACTTATCGGCATACTTATCTCGTTTGGGTGTTGCCTTTCCTGCTCATTACAAATTTATCCAGGTGGATTTTATCCAGTTGGCTATGTGTCAAACATACGTAGACTGATGGTCACAATTAGTTTAAAATTTGTAACATACTTTTTGTCTTGACACTGATACATGGAGTGACATAAAAGATTTTAATGTCTGCGTTCTTCTCTCACTCGGCCGTTATTTCTTCACACTGATAGATATAAGCAAACCCATATGAAGAGAAACAGAATTTTTAAATGCAACTAACAAGTAATGTCCAACATAAGGTTGTTACGAAGATGAACAATGTTATTGGTACCATTGTGTTCACAAAAATCGAAGATGAATGAACATGGGGATCACTCGTACGGAGCCCATACAAGGAACACACGAAACTATGAAACCGGACGAAATTAATTTGTTCAAACAAAAGGGCGGAAACAAAAAGCTCCACCCGATTTTTATTATTAACTACTCGAAAAGCAGAATATTTGTCGGTCTGTTTGTCTTTTCAGTTGGCCGTGCGCGCTCTCATGTCCAGAGCTCCTGTGTATCGGGCCGAAACGGTTTGGGCATTCGAGCGCGCACTGCCAACCATACGGTCCTTATGTTGGACATTACTTGTCAGTAAGGTATGAGAATGTGGGAATCCGGAGTCTCAGCGTAAAAGTACAGCGTAGTTGCTTTCTAACACTGAACAAAACAATTATTCAAATGTTCTGTAAAATGGCAAAAAAATAATTCCAGTCAAGGATGAGACTATAGCCTCCGGAATCTCCCGTGTAGCCGAATCAATGCCTGCATATGAATAAAGTATACAAGGCGGCAGTGGCGTAGCCAAACGAAATCATTCACCATGTACTAAATGTGAAATGATGACACGACATCGATAACAGCACAACAAAATTCAGAAGAAAATGCCATACACTTTATTAAGGATCGTATAACGATCATTTATAAGATTGGAGATCATATCTTTTGGCCGTACGTATGTATGTCTGCGCTCTGCAGGCAACATTTTTGATCGGATTTGGACCAAACTTGGCACATAGGTTCTTCACATAGAGGAATAGATCTGTATAGATTTTCAGCGCTATAAGTTCATGGCGCTGCCGTCAGGGGCACTAAAATCATAGAAAAGCTATAAGCAGTCACTGATTTTCGCTAAATTTGGTACAAATATACAAGAGCACTAGGGCTTTAACTCAGTACACATTTCAGTGATGAATATTACGATCCTTATTTTAATCGTTTAATAGGGTTTATACATGTGTGCATCTCTGACTAATTTTTATTTGCCGATAGTGTGTCAACCTGCTACCACCAAACCTCATTCCGTCTCCTTCCTTGATTCCAGTATCCAGTAAGGCTTTAGTTATGCCAACTTAAATTCAAATTTTTCAATGTTCCGATTTTTTAAATGAATATACGAAACACATTTATTCATTTTTTTATTCACACACACATTAATTCATAACTTTATTATATGTTACTAACTTGTATACATATTTATGTGTACAGATATATTATATGTATTGTCAATTTTCGTTTACATGAAATCATCAAACTATTAGTTTAGTCATCATAAAAATGTACACAAACAAGGAGGAAAAGATAAGGGCTTTCTACAATGATAAATATGTTGCCCGGCATTGTCTGGTATCTTGACAAGCATATATAATGGAGTTATTCGTGGCATAAAATGGCATGCTCCACTGATGATGAGATGAATGACTAACCCTAATCAATCCCTAATTTCATATCACTTACACATTACATACCTACTTTCTACACTCTACTCTTCTGTTGAATGATGGAAGGCAGATTATTCTCGTTTTAAGCAAGTTTTAAGTGGTAACTCGTTGTAACAATAATCGCACCAAAAGAATTTGTGTCAGTTTCACAAAAAAATGGATAAAATATTTTAGTTTTATTTATTATTCCCAATAATACTGCACCTAATTCGAATGTGTGATGTTCGCAGGTCTTGAGTCATTCTAAAAAAATCCAAATATAACTATTCAACTTTTTTTTATAAATTTTTTATATATTTAATAAAAAAGCAGCATTTTGAATGATAACAAAATGGGGAAGTTGTTTTTGAAGTTTACGTAAATATTATCAACTTAAGNTTACGTAAATATTATCAACTTAAGGGAAACGCAACCTAATTTTGTGTTGAAACTCCCCGTCAGCATCTTTTGCCTGTGTTTTCCGTTCCCACATGGATAAACGCAAATTTTGTGGACTACCAAGCAAGCACCCAACTCAACCTATCGAGTGACAATCGATGACTAAATATCGATCTCCATATATTGAACTGTTGAATATACTGGCTATATACTATTAGTGCATCCGTTGCCTGTTTCTTTGTGCAAAAAAAAGCATGAATAGAATCAGTGATTGGAGTGTTCATCAAAGTTACATGAAATAAATCTCGCTCTCTCTCTCCCTCTCCTCCGCCAGAACTCAAGAAAACGCAGTGTATTCGCCTCCCAAGATTAGGTAAGTAAGGTGTACTTGCACTTCACTCACCTTTCTCATCCTCACTCACGCTGATTGCTTATTATTTATTGTACAAAAAAAACGTATCCTTTAACATTGCACACAACCTATAATGTCACAGGACCTATATAAAGTTATCCACCTTGGTAATAAAATTATAATTTTTCCTCCTTCAACATGATTATCTTCACAAAACGCGACATCATCATCATCTAAAATTCATTGATTATTATAACTCTCATCCCTCGCCACTCGCAATGTTTCTTCCTTTATCACACTGTTATATAAACATTATTTTATGACGAATGAGGAGGATGCACAGCAGCAGCAGTGGCAGCATATTTACAAATTGCAATTTTTGGCATGCTAAGTACTACATACATGATAGTTTTACCTTCTTTTACTTGACCATTGACCAACAACCAATGCAATGACCACCAGCAGCAGCAGCGACATAGCTAAAGCTGCACCATATAGCGCCACTACTACTACCACTACTGGACTGGGTGACTTTGCTTTGCCGCTTCCTTCTTCTTCTTTCTATAAAAGTATTATATATCCTTTCTTGTTTTTGTTTTTGTGATGATTATGGTTACGAAGTTACGATTAAGTTGTTGTGTAACTGAAAAATGATATATTTATAAGAAGCGTGCGAGATGATGGAGGTATTGGTACCATGGCAACACGGCAAGCTATAGGCATCTCACACATGCATCCGCATATTTAGTTTGTTTTTTTACTCAACCGTCATTATCATGAATGCACGCTTGCATGCATAATACCAATATTTTTTTTTGCAATTTGTATCATCATCACATCAACCACCACACTAAACACTACACACACACATTCAACATTTCTCTTATTTTGATACTATTTTACTGTTTGGCTAAAACAGAGTGACTAGAGACAGCTCAAGGTGCAACAGTTTATTTTAATCATCCTCCTCACCACCATCATCATCATCATCACTGTGATCAACAACGGTCGGGGAAGCAATGTTATGCCAGATAAGATGACATGGAAGAAAAAAAAATTACAGGTAGCTGCCGTTGTTATTGTTGTTGTTGTGGTTACCGCTGAAAAAAACGTACTTGGGCATCTTGCACCTACTTCTTCATTAACGTAAAATGTACAGCTTACCATACACTGCTGAAATTTCATGGGGCCCTTATTAAAGCCCAGAGAGGCTCACGCTCAGGGTTTTAAATCCACCGACACTTTAGAGAAACGTGCACAGTCTCTCAGCTATCATTCCGCTGAAGACATTGTCATCTTTACGTTGTCTTGGTTTTTGGCTCTCTCTCACTTTTGTGTTTTTTTTCCTTTAACCTGTCAACAAGTTTGTGTAGTGTTTACAGTGGATTGACTGTTGTTGAAGGGTTTCTTATCAAGAATTTATTTTCTTGTCATTTTCCTTTGGCGTTGTTTATCATCTGCTCAACAAAGATTTAATTTCAAGTAGTGATACTGTAGTAGTTTCAGGATTTCAACAGTGTTTTTATTACTTGAAAAAACATTGTTGTTGAAAAGCCTAAATTCTTGTGACAACAAAAAACGTCTTGATTGATTATATTAGCGTGCTGTGGCTAAAGTGATATTACATGTATTCTAATAGTACAGAAGAAGTATTTCTGGTGCCACAATGACTGTATGATCATCTCTGCAGACAATAGGCTTCCGGTTCCATTCCGGAGTATTTCAAAAATCAATTCTTCAACTTTTTCTTTTTGAATTAAAAAAAAACTTTTTTTTGAGTGCTTCTGGAGTATAAAGTATAAAAAAATAGATATCAAGAAAAATGTTTGGAGAAGGGTTAACTGCGGAGGAGTTAAAAGGAAATTTCGTGGAAAAGGGTAAGAATTTTTTTAAAAGGTTTTTTCCTTAGTTTTAGGAATGAATGAAAACATTCAATCATTATTGTCAGTATGTTTGTTACATTATTATTACGATTACGACGTATTTTGTGATCCTTGATTTATTCATATTCGATATTCATTCATGTTTATTATTAAGTTATCAAACTGCAATTATTTAGCGTAGGCGTCAATAGCACTGCAACATGCGATGCACACGTCATATGACGTGCAACATTAGATAACTTGCCATAATAATAATAATAATAATAATAATAATTCATCCTAATAATAATATTCATCCATTAATTTCCCCAATACCTCAAGTCAAGGTAACGCACATGTAGTCAATTCTTCTAAAAGCGCTATCTACTGTACAATATATATTATTATTGGCATTCAATATCGCTGGTAGAAGACATAAGAGAGATACATAATGCGATGCGATGTGTGTGCCTTTTGCCGGCCTTTGTCATATCCACACACACACGCCATCAAAACAAAATTGGTTTGCTCTGTTCAAAGCAAAAGGGTACAAATTGCGTGACATTGAAATTAGCCAACAAGTCTGATGAAGAGAGCCACCCCAGACCAGAGAGCTCCTCTTATCACATTTTTGTACTTGGTATTTTTCTCTCTGAATATTTCAAATGACCTTAGCAAATGTCAACTTTTGCGTGTCCATTAATAGCATCATCATTATCATCATCATCATCCTACAAAATCACGTTGAAGTTGTTTTTCTAATCTACTAATATATCATTGATTAATAGTCAAGTGTGGTGGCGATGACGAGTGCGGATTGCCAATTCAGCATAGTGTTTGGTTTGGCA
>JAHZNC010001216.1:0-54722 GCA_027744095.1 Zhuqinia jingwanae
ATCCTTTTACTGTCTAATATAATTACAGTTATAATTAGTGCAGAGTAGTATCTAGTGAATAGTTCTAGAACATATATATACATATATCATACATCATAGAGTCCCTACCATGATAATTACATATTTACTCTTCCCAGTTTTCTACTTTCAGCGAAAAAAAAATATTTAAAAAAATATACGTATGTACTAAAACCATGCTAAAAAGCTGACTAGGAAAAAATTAAAGTAGGTTATTTATTCTGATAAGCTACAGCCTGTTATATGCTAAGGGTAAAATATTCATGTAAACAGACATGATTTTTTATTTATGTTGTGAATGTGTTGGATCAATGTAAGGATAATTTTTGGCCAATATAAATGTGGCAATACCAATACCAAATAACTAAGCAAGTTTAGTTTTTATTTGTTTTTTTTTTAATTTTCTACTTCATCGAAAGGATCTCCATTATCAGTATTTTCCATCTGCATTCCATCTTGAAGCATGTGTGCTATGCGTTCTACATCAACAGTTTCGTCTTGTTCATGTATCTTCTTCAACGCATTACGGACTATGCATAGGTCACCTCTCAGTTCTGAGACAAGTGCTGCTATTTTCTGTGCATTGCTAAGTATTTCAACGCTCTGTGTGTAGGGGTTGTATCGAACTCCAAATGGCCGTTGTATTTTCCCCGCAAAAGCCCTGACACATTGAAAAATAGATTTAAATCAATAAACATTTTGTTAAGAGAAACAATGCATATTTGACATAACTGACCTCATCTTTTCCTTTGCATCATCAAAAGAGTCAGTGTAGAAATATGAATTCTGATAAGATGTGATGATGCATTCTTCTTTGGCGGTGACGTCCGGATCAAATGGTTTGATTTTTTTAGTTGCCTCCAATGCATGCTTTAATTCTGCAACAGAGGACAGCAAACCAGCGCCATAAACTCGCAACTCATCCCCCTGTTTGCAAAGCCCGAATTCGACCGTAAAAAAGTAACACTGTTGCAACAGGGAATCAAGTATTTTAAAATTTTGAGGCATTTAAGTAGTATGTAATTAAAGATAAGGTTAAATATTTGTTTTGATAAAAAAAATCAAGATTTTATAGCTATACCGTTGCAATTTTGGACACCTCCTCTTCTGAGGCTCCAAGAGACGCCAGCCCTATTTCTTGTGAAAACTGAGCGAACGTGGGGTTAGCAAGTAGTGGCATGTGACCAAGCAATTCATGACAGCAGTCTCTGTAACATATTTAGTTAAGATATGACAATGTTAGTAGCCCTTGACAATACCTGCCAATTGATTGTTAATTTAAAAAAATATATATATAAAGCTTACGGCTCCGGTGTATAGAAAGGATCCGATGAATGTCTGATATATTGTGTACAATGGAAAACACGAAATGCTAGCCCAGCAAGAAAGTCTCGAGGTGAAAGATAGCCAGCAACTGGTCTCAACTGAAAGCCAGTCTTACCTGAGAATATTTTTAATTTTAGCGTAAACGCATGATAAAAAATGTTGTTTTTGCTTTGCATTGAATTAGTTGAGTGAAATTTACTGTTAAGTTTAATTCAAAACATATTTGCAATACTCACGTTTGAGAAAAGAGTTAATGTCTTCTAACTGGGGAATGTTATCCTCTTGATAGCCACAAAACTGCATTAGTTGACCCCAATTTTCTAGATATTCTTTACATGCGTATTTGGGATAAAGTTTGTGCAGCTCGCGAAACACCGTTCCCCTTTGTTTTACAGAAAGAACAATTAATCAGAATTATATCGAACAGTAACTCCGCATATATTATTATTGCATCCATGTATCATTTCACCCCATTTCCTTTTATGTATTTACATTTTTACATATGCGAATCTTTGTAGTAGTAGTAGCTTACCATGTTTTGATTTCTTCTTTTGTATATTCCACTCTTGGAATCGGATGACCACTAAACAATTAAAGTGCAAATCATTTTCCAGTAATTTTTCAATATTCAACTGAAATTTTGTGTATGGCTTAATCTTACTATTTGTATGCATTGGCGAGATCAGAAAAGTATTTCCTACGTTTTCTATACACTGGATCCTTGAAACCCTATCAAATTAGCATACGTTTGCAGGTAAGCCACATCACCCCTTACATTTAACTAACGAAATAATTTAGAAATTTAGAAATGTTGTATATAATTCTACGTACTGGGTGGTCAGCATCCAAATCAGAGCCGTACATAAGCACCCGCTGCCCATGATCAAGATCAGATATTTTCCTTGGAAACCATGGCATATCCCCGAAGTCTGGGGATATGTGAGACACAACACCAATTTAGTATAGGGGTTGAAAGATGCTATATTTTAGATGCTTTCCTTTTGGAAAGCTATTTCTACGTTTTCTTACCAAAACTGCTCATAGAAGAGAGACTTGTCAGTTGCCTTGGGAACTTTTTTCCTTCCTCAAATGAAGAATGCTTATATTTTAGATGCTTTCCTTTTGGAAAGCTATTTCTACGTTTTCTTACCAAAACTGCTCATAGAAGAGAGACTTGTCAGTTGCCTTGGGAACTTTTTTCCTTCCTCAAATGAAGTAAGATTGATAGCAGCCACTTCTCTGGATAAAGTATCCATGATCTCGTCCATCAAACGGTTCTCACAATCCACATCCACCATAATCTCATATTCTGAGGGTCTTCGTTTCGACTTTCTGGATTCAATATGAATCACATTTACTCCTTTGTCTTGAAATACCTTTAGTGCACGAGCCAAGCCCCCGACTTGATTTTTTAAAGAAAAAACTACGCAGTTGTGGTTTGATTCTTTATGTAGCTCCACAGTATTCATGTCCTACTCACACAAACACACACACACACACACACAATATCATTCAAGTCATTTTCGAGCATATTTTCATCATTATTATTATTACAATTCGATTAATTCGTAATTTACCTGCTCTTTTGGTTTTCCAGGAGATCCTTCTTTTAGTGTCCAATCAGTACTGTCTCCCATTCTGTACAGCCACAGGCCAATAAGGCCCTTCCCTGATCCACTCATCCCACAGAAGAAGTAGTCACTAAACAGAAAATACTGTTGGAGCACGAGCACGGTTTTCTCAAGAAGAAGGGTGAACTTTAGGAAATTCTCTCATTGCCCCAGCTCCCAAAAAAATGTTAGAAGTGAATACTGAACTCCTAACCCACTACTCGCAACCAGCACCACTCCTTATACACTGTACATTATCTTCACAGCTTCTCAGTTAAAAAGCAGTGATTGTTCTCTAGACTACACCACCAGGGAAGGTCTTACGACAGACTGTGCCCATCTCTCTCTCTTCTCCCACAAGCTATTAAAAGTTCCACAAAGAACAAAGCCCAAAAACAACGCAGAAGTTGTATCTGTTGAAAAAGGACTTTGTCATTTCCTTTCCAATTTCTCCCATTTTAGATGTGGTGTGCATAGTACATACGCTAGCTTTCGTCACCCGCATTACACACATACCTACATCACATATTTATATATTACGACAATAATGTATTCTTTGCAACTACCTATTGTTTTTATATCAACCATCCCTTTCCCTTGATTTTTGTTTGGACAAATGTAAGATTGGAAAGTGCATTCATCTCATACAGGTATTTTTATTACTTGTGTGAAAATTTATTTAATGCATCGTTCATATATTTACAAATGATGAGAATTGCATAAATAGTCAATTAATGCTGGTATATGGGCATGCGTATGCACCCGCCCAAGCAAAATTTATAAAAATGTATATAAGTTGATAATTACATACACAAAAATAATAACTAGGTATATGAATAATAATAACTTGTATAGTATTCTGTGTATAATAAATGATTTTAGAAACAAGTTAAGCTTCTACTTTGTACTTTTATACCTTCACCTATTCACCTTTCTCTCAAATTTCAAAAGCAAAAGAAGGAGAGAGCACACTAGGTCGTATATTTCTTCAATTTATGACGCATGAGAATCGTTAAAAAGAAAACGATGGGTGATAATGATGATCAGCAACTCTCAACTGATTGCTAGATAATAATTTGGCCTCCAAAACTTTGAGTATTAGCTTTGTTAGTTCTTCCAACATACTACTAGGGTGAATATGATGTTGTTAAAGATCAGCACGTTTCAAAATACGATGTAGTTTGTTGTTGGTTTCTTTCCTCTATTCCGTTGCTGATAAAGTTAGATTTGACATCATGATACATACATATATATAAATTGAGGAGGGGGTGGTCATATTTTTATGAGTGGACTTTTCCTTAGGAAACTATAATTATTTACAATATAAATAGAGGAAACGATGAGAGTAGAGCGAGGAAATAATGTAGAAAAATTTGTATCATCATCGTATTCGATATCGATAGGTATCATATCTTTTCCGAATCTGATGATAATATGACGATGATGGGCAGTTTAGATATCATGCTTTTTAGTGTGTCAACTATACTGACACTTACATTAGTGTTGCCTAGAGAATTGTCCATTAGCAAGTGTCATATATACAATATTATGAACAATAAGAATTTCAAATGTTCCATATATATGTACTTCCATTCTTTTACTTTGGTGGACCATTGTACAAAATGAATTGTCTTGAGATCTGCGCTCTAAAAACAACCCACGTTTTTTTTTTTGAACTACACTCCTCATCATCAACATCATTATGAAACAACGTGGTGCTGGGCTATGGGCTTATCAAGATGGTGATATATTAACCATTTTATTTTATGTTCTTCTCACTTGTACCATCACCCTATTAAAAGAATTGGAAACGTTTTCCCACACTTGAGCAGCAGCAGCGAGAAAAACTTGTATGCTTTCTCCTTGAGAGCTAGAAGCACAAGGGCACGTGCTTCGTGTCTTATACTGTTTTACGTCAAAGGTAAAACATCACAAGTAAAAAACATATTTTTTTTTGCAATATATGTGTATGCTATGGACACTTGTAAAAAAATCTATTAATTGAAATCGATGGAGCTCAAACTCGGTTGTTGAATCACTCAGAATAAAAAACTCGTCTCAGTGGTTTCTCTGGACAACGCAGAAAATCTTTGTTCTGGGTTTAACCACCTAGCAGTACCAGTATATAATATGTGTTTGCTAGATATATGAGAAAGTATGTAGATGAATTCATATGGCAACAACCAGTAAAAAAAAAGAGAGAAAGAAAGAGAGAGAAAAGGTACGTACGTACGTACATCCCAAGAGACTGAGATTGATGCCCTAAAATACCATTTTTATCTTCTCTAATGTCCTGCATTCAAAATCAACACTTGGCGTGTATTTTTCTTTTAAGAAAATTGAATGGGATTGTTACCGAGTATTCTTATCATTATCGTCTTTTATTTCTTTACGAAACACATCCCACCACTGCCACCACTACCACCACCATCATCATCATCATCTTGTTGGTTTAGGAAAGTGATATGTGACCGTTTTCAAGTGAATGGGAAAACCAAGTGAACCAAAAGGAATCTACAGGTACCACCACTTGGACTCATTCGCTCATCCACCCAATAAACCTCTTAAAACAAAATATTCCAGAAAGAAATACATGGCATAAATCTACAGGGAAGAGTCCAGAAGAGGAGAGACCTTGGTCGGCGTCTACCCTATAAAACTTGTTGTAGCTGAAAGTAACCCGCTTGCTGCTGCTGCTGTTAAACAAAAATATATACAAAAAAGAAGGCAGCAGCAGAAATGAACAGAAATCTTTTACATTAACTTATTTGGCAATTTGAGTGGAGGAGGCAGTGGTAGATTTCAAATTTTCCCTTTTGGTACACACACACACCGGCTTGTGCTATTGGTAGTGGGGGCTATCGTCTTCGTCAGCATCATAATATGAAAATGAATCCTTTTGTATATATACGCTATACTTACAAATGCTTTTGTTAGGTCAAGAAAGGATGAAAATCAGACACACTGGTTTTCTCCAAAAGTAATTGAAGTAGAAAGTGGTACGTATAAAATTGCATGGAAAAGTAACGTGACGTAATTTTGTGCTCAATAATACTGGTTATTACCATTTTCTTTCACTGATCCCCCTTTTCAACACACCGCCACTCGTTCAGTTCGGTTAAACATACTACATACACATAATAAGCAAACTTGCAGAATAAAGGAACCTTTTCTTTGGTGATCTGTTTCTTGTCAATACATGAAAATGCCATTTCCTCTTGAATAAAATATATATAAAAGTAGGCAAAAGGGGTTTTCATCTATGCATGCAACAAGGTCCCAGTAAATAGTGTATTATATGGGGTCGATTAAAAGACAATAGGAGAAAAGGATCCAAAATAAAATATTATAAAATTTGTGTTTACTTTTCATATTACCACTGGGTTTAATGTAAATACAAAGTACAAAGTACCTACTATTATTATTATTCAGCTATTATTTGGTCTGTGAATAGTCTGCAAGTTATAATACCAAATAATTAATAAGAATTGAACAGTATTTCATTTCTCTGCTCAATCCTAGCTTTTCATTATATTAGCAAACTGTACTTCCATAATGAAATAAATAATGGTAGACATGCTCAACAATCATAAAACTAACAAAATAAGTTTTGCAGAACGTAGTTATTCCTATTTTGTGAAGCAATATTTTATTGAGATCGTTCTGGGATGTCCCTCCGTCCGTCCCTAGTGCGCGGCCTACATCCCCCACCGTTGAAACCCAGTGGGCCAAATTTGGTACACAATGGTCTCGCATTTTTACCCCCGACTGTCAACCCCCTTGGGGTTAACAGCAGTTGACCATGGTCCCCATGGTGTTGGCGGTTACAACAGCAAAATGTTATTCCAATCTGTTACAAAAACCGATTGAGTTTAGTAGCATTTTCTCTTCTCCCTTTTATGGCGACAAACCTAACACAATTTCAAAGACGGGCAAAGGAAGGCGTAGGCGTAAAGTAAACGCAACACTCTACGAAAGATCCAGAAACTTTCTCCTCACTATGCTTACAATGCATTAACACTTGGAGAAGAGAAAAAGAAAGTGACGAGTCATCTCTTTACGGAGATTGCAGATACATGGGTGATGAAGATGATGGTACACATTATATGAGTACTACATACATACATATAAATATTATTGTGATGTTGCAAAACTGCGTGTCAATTCCTCCTATCTGCTTTACTAAAAACAAGTGAAATCTTTTGAACTTTTATAATAGCATTGCGTTGGGGTGATGTGATGCGATGACTAATAAAAATAACATTTTTGTATGCATATCTCTAATGTTTTTGAAAAACAATAACTGAGTTTTTAAGACATGTTGCATTATTATAATTATTTAAATCTTATTTATTTAATTATGAAAATATAAAAGTTTTTAAATATTATAGAATAGCTAACTAATATCTTATTTGTAAGATACACGTTATATTGAAGACAAAATATTCACAATTACAAAGCTGGAGGGACACGATAAGTTTCGTAGCTTCATTATATATATCTTCATTTCTGGTTTGTTTTAAACATTTCGCGAGTGTATCTCTTTGTGCGCAGGACCTCGTTTGACTCCATGAAACCGGTGCCCATCCAAGCCAAGCTAAATTCCTTGAGTGCCTCCAGTCTTGTCCAAATGTCTTTCCCATGCAAACTTTGGGTAAATGACCAATTCTTGAAGAAAGAATGACGGTGCTCCATGTTCCATATATCTCCGACTGTGAGCCATGATTCTTCCCCACATATAAGCACGTACTCCAGTTTTGGTAGATGAGCGAATAGTAAGCTGTACGGAACATGTGGACTATCCACTACTTCCAGCGTCTTGATCCTCCCCAGACCGAAAGTCGGCACATCATTGATTCCGAATCTCAAGTCAGTTGGTCTGTAGTTAAATCTCAATCGTAAATACCTCAACGATGGAAAATTCCGCAATTCCATTAAAGTCTTGCTAATGCTTGTATTTATGTGCAGGGCTAAACTTAACTTTGCCAAGTTGGGGGCCTGGAGTGCGTTACAAATATAATTCCAGTGGGGCAAGGGTACATCCACATAGACGTATAGAGTAGTCAACTGATCCGTGAAGAGCTGTCGCGTGTTTTTACTGATCTTCAAATGGGACAAATGCAGTATGATTGTTTTTGTGTGGTCAAAATATCTTCTCATCAATTCGTGATTTACTTGTTTGTTGCCCTCGGATGTAGGAAGTTCCAGTTCAATGGACTCCAGATAGGGTAGACGTGGTAGTGGAATATCATGAATATGCCGTTTCAGTCTGGCAACATGATCTAAAATAGGCCATTCAGGCCGACGAATATGACTGAACTGACATATTGCTAGGCTCTTCAAGTTTGGCATAAGTGACAGGCAGCAGTGAAGGATGTTGTAGCAATAGATTCCGACTGGAGGGAGGTTTGTATCCGTAGGACATATGGTGAAGTAAAGATGCCAAATGTGATGACCATACGTGGACAGCAGCTCGTAAACTTGGATCCAGTAAGGGTTCTGCTGCGCGATAGAAAGGACACCTCCGTCAAAACTTACAGATCGCAGAAAAAAAGGATTCTCCGATGTCGAGTTGCTCTTGCTTGCATCTTTCATGAATCGAGAAACGGCATCCACCTCATGGAGCTCAATGTACATCAACTGTTTTCGGACCAAATTTTGCGGGAACTGCGGAGCATAGGCTGGAACATTTTTGGATGCTGGGACTACTACATTGTATCCTTCGGTAAGTCTTGTATGAGGTTGCTGTTGTAGGAAGATGTCTACTGAGTTCTTCCACTTCTTGCAAATGGACCGGCAGTTAAGAATATCCATCTTGTCCAACTTCGGAAAAATAATGGGGAAAACCTTCCACACACAAAAATAATTTTACAAAATTATTGCACTTTTAAATTTGGAGAGAATTAGCATGCAGAAATAAAATAATAATATTTTCAGATTGTACAACTTACCTCTTCAAACAGCCAAAGTAGTTTAGTATGCCTAACGATTCTTTCAAATTGCTCTGACACATTTGACACATTCTTCAAGTCCTGGACCGTATCAAGATGCGAAAATATTTGTTCCATCACCTATACAAAAAAAAAATCGTTTGACATGAATTGATCAGGTATTATTATAAAGATGCGTTTATGGTTTATATAAGAAAAAGAATATAAAAATATACATACCTCTTCCGGGAAGGGAACGCTCATGGTTGCAAAAGCAAGTCCGATTGAGATCATCGCTTGATTACTATCTTCTCTCTCCGAGTCCCGCTTAAGTCTCTTCAACGATGCCATCATGGAAAATGGAAAGGGCAACAGTAAACAAATAACACAATTCAGAAAAAAAGCAGGTGTTCCAAAATAAACTCAAAGAGAACAATTATGATACTTTATTCGTGAAAATTTCTCTGGAGGCTTCCAAAAAATGAGTGGTTGACAAACGATTGTCTAAACATGGATGGGGGAGCCACACGACGAAATTGCTGTATTTATATGTTTTTATTATTATTTTTGTTCCACACATTTCAGATCCAAACTGTAATTTAAGACAACATTTCCATACATCCTTTTGTGCTTCTTTTGGTAGCTATATATATATATGATGGCAAATATAGTACCAAAAATCCGCAGGAAATGAACAACAAAATGAAGTTAAAATGGTTTGGCAAATCATTATCACATGTAATTTGCATGCAGCATAGAAAACATACAATGGAACATGAACAATGCTTAATCGGAACACTTTATTTAAATTGTCTTTTATCAATTAATTTATTGGTCAATTACATACTAAGAATCACTTCACAACAACCTTTTGTTTACGTTCATGCAATTATTAGTACTATTATTAGGTATTTTCTATATTATGCAAATAAATCTTTATCAATCTTATGCATTCATGAAATTCAAAAAAAAAGTAAGCATCTATTGAGCATCCATATTATCATCCATTTCTCAAGAAAAACATCAAGTTTTGATGTATTCATTATCCAACATTTTCTTCTAAACTTTCAGCTTTCATAAAATTACGTCGTAGACGATCATTCTCCAGATAACTTTGAATAATTTTTGCTTTTGTTGCTGTCATTTATGTTTTTGATTGCATTCAAATTCAAATATCTGACGGAATACCTATTATGAAGATGCAAAAACACAAGAAATTAAAAACGTTTTTATATTTCCGGTAATCTACGGTTTGTTTATGAATCTTTATACTTTTATACCAGCTCAAGGTAAACGTAGGGACATAATATGTATAGTAGCGCCATGTTCAATAACCGAAATTAAACATTCAAATCCAAATTTATTTTTTCCCTCTGATTTGTCAATTCTTTTATTCTTCTTGTGATAACTTTTGTTACAAAACAAAACGAAAATTCAACATTTCCATATAAGTACTATTTAAAGTAATAGTTACATAATTATTATCATTATTTCTTAACTAATTGATTATATGTATTTCTTATAAACTATTTATTGGTGCGGAAGCATTTCATGCCAAAGTACGATACGATAATAATACAGATTTAAAGATATATACTTTCCTCCTACATGTTATATCTGAAATCACGATCAAAATTAGTTTTTTTTCATCCATTTTTATTTTTGAGGTTTTTCCTGTGAAGAGAAAGTACTGAGTAATGACTATTAAAATTGGGAAACGAGAAGGCTCCATTTCTTCTTTGCAAGGATGATGTCATATTATTATGCTAATTAAAACCGTTCAAGTTGCTTGACGCATTTTTATACACTCCATCACAAATACAAAATATTTTCATTAGAACCAATAATTATCAAGCACATATCAAGAATAAGTCAACAATAGTATCATCCTGGAATGTATTTCAAAGCTCATTACTGAGTTATTACAATTCTTTTTTGAGAAATATGCTTACGTATTGATTTAAATTATTTAAATGTTTAAACAAAGCCTAATTAATAATTTAAAAAGTTTAATTATTATTAATTGACAAGATTAAAAATTAGCATTTCCGATCAATAAAGATAACAATGTCTGTATTGACAATATTGACTATTAGTAATAATGTAACACTTAAAATTTACATGTATGAAAAAATTAATTTCTGACGCTACGCTTATACGACCACAACTCTGACGGAGAACACTTTGTTGTTGTTGGAACAAAAATCGAGTCGTATTTATTCATGTATTGTGTTTCGATAATTAGTTACAGATAATGATAATCTAATAATAATAATAATTTCAATGGAAGATGTTCTTTGTTGGTATTGCTTTCTCTTTTCTGATGGTGAACACCTTTTCCATCAGAACGTGTGTATGTGTGTGTGTGTAGAATGAAATTAAATACTTTTCCCCAGATACTTAATTCAATCAGTTATCAATTCATCATCGTATTATATGATTTTTTTTGATTTTTTAATAATAACAAATTTTACATTTTATAGAAAGCACACTTGTAACACAATTTTATTATTTTCCTTCTTTAAAATTTAATTTTGACTGATGATGATGCCTCCGTTTTCCTTTTTGTCATAATCCAAATTCATCATACCGTATACACAATTCTTCATTAATAGTAGCAGCATTAGAAAGCCTATTTAAACATTCTTGTTATTTACCTATTTTTTTAAAACTCTATGTTATATTTATATTTATCTTGTTAATCGTTATACCGGTTAAAGTTAGTTAGTGAAAAGCTAAGACTTTTTTTGTAAATTTCGATTGTATTTTTGCACTTTCCTTTGTTTGCTTTCCTTCTTTTGCATACTTACTTGCTACCAGAGAGCTATATATACAGATATATAGCCTTTTTTGCTAAAAGAGTCATCGCATGCTAAAAAAACTGCTAACTGAACTATTACTACTGCTGCTGCATCGCATGCGAAATTATTAATGTAGATTATAACATTTTAACAACAACATTATTTATACTTAACTAGTGTAATAATGGTTTATGATGTGTATGTTTATGTCTAATCATCTTTTTTTATTAGTTAATTGGAGCTGCGTGGTATTTTTTTACGCAAACTAATTTAAAGTAACATTTCTACATACCTATTATACGAGTTATATGATTAAACAATAATAACGTCATTGTATCATTTTGAATCATTACGTATTTACGTATTACCACTCTGTCCCTGCCTATAATCAAGTCTTGAGTAAACGTTATAATAGCTAAAATCTATTCAACCGCCATAAATTATAGCTTATGTTTTTGTTGGATTTTGGAGATATTATGTCGACGATGAAGGAATGTTTTGCGAATGTGTCACGAAAAACCTTGGCCTCGTAAATATATTTATGACGTATTTAAAAAAGTACTATTGTCTCTCGAAACAAGTCGTAAGATGTTTTGCTAAAAAGTACAAAAGAGATTAATTATTCGGGTCAACGAAAAGTGCTCAAAATAACTGACTGATGTACACATAGTAGTATGTAAATTTATGGATTTTTCTTCTTTTAAAATTATCCGTTCCCGTTGTGAAAGGATTAGTCCTTGAGTAAATAATTTTTTAAATATCTTCTTCCCTTTAGCCTTCTGATCCACAAATGATAGTTAACTAGACCTTATTATGTTTTCTTAATTAAGTTATATTGATACATAGCTTTATATTATAGCACTTCATTTTTACATCTCTCATTCTAAGTATATGTCTTCGATAGGATAAGCCGTTTCAATAAACTTTTGATAAAACCGTTGGAATGCCCGTCTGCAGAGGAAAAGAACAATATAGACACATGAATTGAACGGGTGGGGAATTAATATTATTATTTGTGCTAAATGCTAAATGCAAAGAGCATCAGATAAATTACCCGACAGCTTCAGCGACCGGTCTAGCCGAATCCTCCGACATGAACACATGACACGCAAACCGATTCAATGTAGGATGTTTTGTAACGAAGCCAAAATAGCGATGATCGTTGGGATGAAATCCACAGAATGATACGTTTTTTAACGCGTAAAAATAATCATGACATGGTACGTGATTAGCCTGTGTACAAAATGGGATTTAAAATATTTAGCTAAATGCATTTTGTTTTAAACAAATCTTGACACTGCATATAATAATATGGAATATTGTGTGTAAAAGTGCAACGAACCGATAATTTCCCTTTGTCCAACATGCGTATTCCTTGGTCCGATATTTCTAAAATACATGGCCTCGTATGAGTAGCTACATAGCCTTCATGACTTGATATTTTCTTGACAGCTTGGCACAGTACTTCATTCCCTTTGTGATATAACGTTTCAATGGAACCAATGTAGTTAATTAGGTATCTCTCCTTCTTCACTTTGTTTACTGTGGGATCAAAGTCATTGTAGTCCACATCTACCACATACGCTGATGGAAAGATTCCTTGCATACCAGTCCTCAAGTTTACACCTAAGAGAAAAGCATTTGATTACCTACTAAGCACTTGCCAGCATAAGGTAATTTGATGCTTTTCTCAGATCTATTTGCACTACATTGTATATTGCGAAATTCAAGTACCACACTCTACATTCAGTAGTAGTAGTAGTTGTAGTAACGCTCGTGTAATATAATAATAATCTCATCCGACTTACCTTCGCACCACAAGTCATCAGCCTCTTTTTGCATGTAAATGGGATCACCAATCTCTACTTCGATTTCATCATGATGTCTGGGTATGAATTTATGTAAACCTCTGTGGGTAGCCTCCAAAATGTCCAAATGTGTAAATGGAACCCCAGATGTGGAAGGCGATCCCGGTGAGTATGATTCTGAAAGGCAACAAAATTTGTTTAAACCAAGACCATGAGCAAGTTCTGCTGTACAGTTACAAAAAATTAAATCAATCATATTTAATTCCATGTATATATGAACAACTGTAGTTTCTACCATTTATTGAAGGAATTAGTGGAGAATATGATTTTCCATCGTCTGAGTGAATGGTGGAATGCCCAGAGTCCAGACTAGGATACATTTCCGAGTCTGGTGAACTCTCTTCGTCTGGAAATTATCAAATAATTTAAGTCAATCATGATGGAACAATGATTTCATTATTGGACGCTTTATAAAAGTTTGAAGAATCTTTTGTACCCATGGGTACTCCATTACTGAATTTCAGTATGAATATGGGTCGACTGGAATTGGAATTGTAATTGCCTTCCGATGCATTAGGCACATGATTGTGATGTTGTTGTCTGAAAGGACCACCAACATTACCACTTATCCCCATAGAAGTTCCACTGTTATAACTGTGTTTCTCAGCCTCAGACATTTCCTGTGCTAATGATACTTGACGAATTTCATCTTTCCCTAAATAAAATAAAAAGAATATTAACAATTCAGGTAAAATAGTAAAATCCCAAATTGGAAAATGAGTCATCGTTAAAACTGTACGTATATATCTAACGTATATACATATATAAATATTTATCCTCTTACATCTTCTGGAAGGCGTCTTTGGAATTTCTGGTAATTTTCTCCGTTTTCTTTTCACAATGGGGCTATCCCTCTCATCCCTTTCTGTGAGAACCAGTTGTAAATCCCCCGAAAATGGCTCTCGTATGGTATCTCCGTTATTCCCATCCTCATTCCCCGAGTCATTTCTCATGCCAGTTTGACATGATTGATTTGAGTCCTTTATTTCGGCAAGGCCTGCAGCTGTAGATTTTTTTTCACTGTTTCCATTGGGTGACTCATCCTCCAAGTCAATACTATGAACTAATCTGTGTAAAGTTTCAACAAGCATTAAAACCATAATATTAGTTTATTATTGGTAACCAAAAACAACACTTCCTATTTATTCAACACGACCACAACCACACACAGACCTTTCTCAACAAAAAATTCCGTTTTCCACAACCCACAAAACACTAGGGTTAAACCTTTAAAGGCCACCAAGTGACATTTTAACTATGCTTTCTTATGTATATACTATAAATAAATAAACTTACGTATAGCAGTCAGCCGGAGCCTTAATATATTGCGGCAGCCGATCAAAATATTTACGAAATTCTTCAAACTCACTATCAGCCATTTTATCCCTTAATTATTAATAACAAAAATAATCACAATTTTTAAATGATCTTCTCTACCACCAACTAGTTTTTTAAGCTGTCATATGCCTGCCTCAAGTTCATATTACATCTTCTGGATGTAAAATGCAGGTATTGATTTTCTCCTTGGAGAAAGCAAGTCTTGCTCATTTTCATATTTATCCTTCCTTCCTTATACCGTTCTCCCTATGTATTTCCTTTCTCACTTTTGGTATGTATGCTGCTGCTGCTGCTCTTGTCCTGTGTGTGTATATGCCTGTATTGTATATGTGTGTGGGAGAAAGAGAAAGAGAGAGAGAGAGAGAGAACCTCATGCCCGGTTGTGCCTGTACCCATCTATTGTCTTTCTCTCTATCTCCTCATCCACCTCAATACATGTATGTATATATTCTATATATTAATATATATTCTCTTTCACTCATATACGCATTACATAATATATATTTACATATTTTTTTACTGTCCGTCCGTAGTAAAAAAAATGTGATAGTACATATTTCCATTCCCAGAATACCAACCACACCAGCTCTCTCTTTTCCCTACTGACCATTTAATTTACTTTCCCATTTCTTACCTTTTTCTACTTACAACACAGCTCTCTCTTTCTCTCTCTCTCTCTCTCATGATATATATCTTTTAGGAGAAGGGAGAAGAGAAAGTATACAACATAAAAGTAGTTCCGTCAACTACATAGGTATGTGTCCAATACTACATGTTTTACTCACGCCCACCCAAAAGGACCAAAAGCAGTAAAACATTTTGCCTTGTTCCAACTTTTCTGTTGTTGCTGCTGCTGATGCTGCTGGAGTTAGAATAGAGCAAACCTGCACTTTCGTGTAACATACATACAAGACATGCTACATGCTCCTTATTACCACTACGCAGGTTCCATATAACCAAAAAGTAAGTCGTTTATTTCGCAACATATTTTTTCTACTTTCAATTCCAGACTTTTTTTGTTCTGCTCTTGCTAAACTGAGCTGAATACATATATTTTCCACAAAAAGAGTCTGTGCATTATGTATAAGGCCTGTTTGAACATATAATGTATTTATGTATGATGGAGTATGGAGAGAAAATAATTTGCAGAGAAAGTTTTCTCATTTAATATCCGCAGGAAAAAAGGCCTCCTCTGTCCCAAATGTTGTATGCGAATGTACGTGCACACTCTGTGCGCGTAACGTTGTTTATATATATATTTTTTTGCAAGCTTCAATTGATACTTTTCTTTATCTTGATCACTATATACGATATGATCAACGTAGAGATAAGGGGGAAACACTTACCTGAATTGTTCTGTTCGTGGTTTAAGAATAAATAATATTGCTACTTCATTTGGGAAAAAAGAGAAGAAAAAGAAGAGATTGGATAGAGATAGCTTTGGGTTTGGAAAGTAAAATGTGGTCCAATTGTGCACAGCCGGCGCACAATTTCAGCCTCCTACGCAAATGACAACATAAAAAAAACTTCTTTTTGATGATACTTATAAACACTGGATCGATTTATAAATATTGTAAATAATTTTATTATTATTATTAATAATATAATTTTAAATACAAGCTATAAAATATCCGGTACAAGTAGATGTCACCAGTATTCTACAAACTAGATACAAGAATACAATTAATTAAATTTTGAAATCTCTAGTTTTGGTTCTTTAACGCAGTCATTCTGTGTGAGATCAGGAGTATTTTTGAAACATTATATATGTACTAAAGTATACCACGTTTTGTAAAATAATGTTATCCGTTATGAAGCTTACATATTAATTTCCCATTTAAGGAAGCACATCATCCCAACAAAAAAACAATATAAAAACATTTAACTTTTAGTATCTTAACATAACATATTGAACGATTATATAAATAATATAAAGAAAAGGTTATCACTATTTAGGGGAGCCGGAGTATTCCCATTCTACAATTCCTCGGCAGTCTTTTCCCGCAGTGAAAATTCCTCGCAATGTATAATTCCCGGCTACGACAATTCCTCGCCCGAAAATTTATCCCAAGTGACAAATCCCCGCAATGTAAACAGTATCATGCCCAGCACGACCTCCTCCTAATAATAACAGCGCCATAAACCATCATCCTCATTAAGTACATAAATGGATGCCCGAAACTTGAATTCACTGTTCTTTTATGTGAGTGAATAAAGTTTAGACTTTAGACATGGTGTAACTATTTTTAATAAATTTCCATTGCTGGAAATTGCCAGTTGGGAATCCAAATTTGGGATAAATTGTCATGCGGGGAATTTTTCATGGTGAGAGATTGTCCTAGCGGGGAACTGTCAATTACGAGGAATTGTCCCAGCAGAAAGTTTCACTGTGGGAATAAACCCCCGATAAATTGTAGGCTGAAAATAACCCCATACCCACTATTTAGGCTAAAGGTAACTCAAACGTTGTTCCCATGACATCAAAAATGTTTTCATAAACAATAAATGTTTTACTCCGCACATAAATTCAATAAATATTTTTTTTTAATTTGAGAGACTACTATGAAAATTATTATGAATTAATAAAACTTTTTGCAATTTTAATAAAAAATATGTTAGTTTAAAAGGGAATATGAAAATTATTCATAATTTCCTGAATAAAAACATGGGCTATTTTTTTTGAAATGGGAAATATATATATAATATTGTAGAAATGTAAACGCTACATCAGTATCGCGAGAGATCAAAAAATGCAGCAGAGTACATCAGTTATATGAATTCCTTCCTATCCATTAAATACACAATTATATATATGTTGTTGATAGCTGATACAATGGATTCATTGGCATTAAGAAAAGTATATATCTAATTAGCCTATTCACATGACTGATTGTGAAGTGAGCTACTCCAAGGGCCCATTTATTTGTCTTGCATGTGCTCATGCAAAGAACACACCTTTTTTATATATGCATACATTTAATGAAGATTCTTTGTAAATTCTATATCACCCTACTCTCTCATGATTTGATTTCTTTAAATCTATATAGTTTCTCTCCCTAATCTTAATTTTAAGAAACAAGTTCAAGTACACGTGTCTCCCTATAAAATGGTAATTTAGAACGCAACGTAATTCAGACATAAGGACGTTTCCATTACCCTGACGGCAATCTTATTGAAGTTTTGCAACTGGAATGATTAACCTTCCGCCCCACAGTACGCCAGTTTTTTTTGTAGTCTACAATCCATAGTTATTTTAGCACCCACTCCATTCCATCACTATTATGCCGCAATACATTCAAATTTTGTATTACAAAACACAACCCTATAAACTTTTTTTTTTCAGGAATGGGGTGTACCTCAGTTCGTGTTACCAGACTATATTTATAAATTTTATAAATACGGTGGATTGAGAATGATTGGTATAATTAAGGATTCTCAAAAAACATCCCCATGTATTCAAAAGTATTCATGTAAAAACTGATTTAAGAATACTATGTACCCTGGAAGCAAGTAGTCATATTCGCTTATATTCGCGGAAGTTACATGTATCGAATTTATGATTCATTCATGTCAACGTCATTATCCACATCATTGTCGCCATCGTAAAATTCATTATTAGGTTCAATACGTTTGTCTTCATCCAATTGTGATATTCGCTCATCTGGATTTTGTTCTTCAATATTATCGAGATTCAAAGCGTCCGCTGGTACATCTTGAAGTTGCACACTGAATGCAGAGAGGAAAAACAAGCGGTCACACGTGAATAATTATGCTCTCAAAATGGTAAACTATGTTGAACATTGTGTAATTATATTAATGCTCGTATAAATGTTTATCTAATTTACCTCGGAGCATGCTGGAGAAGTTTTAGATTGTCACAGACATGTTTTACGATAAGCTCTAAATACTGTTTTGAATTGGCATTTTCTTGCCTTGTAACTAATTCCGGATGAAGGGTAAAATCAGGCGCAAAATACTCAAAATACTCTGTACAGTAAAAAAAAATTTCATAGATTAAATAAAGAGTAAATTACAATTAACATATTTATGTATCTATATGATGTGTGTAAGTATACTATGTACTTACCAGTGTACGGAAGCTCATTGTTAATGGGCTCATCTACCAGTAATGACGTTTCGTATGTCCAGCAACGGGCCACATTTCTGACTTTGTAACCACCTCCGCCAAGTACAAGAAGGGGAACATTTAGCTCTTTAACAAATTTAACACAGTCCCTGAAAATAGAATACAAATTTATTTTATGGTTTAATTCAAAGTTTGGTTATTTATCGGTTCAATAACTGCAAATAAAAATCACTGTTTCTGATATTAGCTGCTTACCCGTGACCTTTGGTACTAAGGCTAAAACATCCCAATCTATCATTTGCGAGGGAATCAGCACCACATTGCAACACAATAGCGGACGGTTGGTAAAAGTCCACTACACTCTGGATGACTGGCTTGAAAATTTGTTCATAGCTTTGATCGTCTATTCCTTCCTTCAGTGGAACATTAAGTGAGTAATATCGACCACTTTCCGCTCCAATTTCGTACATGTTCCCTGATAAACATATATAATTGAATCACACACAATTAATTATACAGTTTTTTCGTTTTACTACACTATATTTTACTTTACTTAAAAAAACATATTACCCGTTCCAGGAAAGAAGTAATTCCCGTACTTGTGGAAAGAGACTGTCATAACCCGATCAGTAAGATAAAAAGCCTCTTGCACTCCATCTCCATGATGTATATCAATATCAATGTATAGAACTCTAGGATGATATCTATTCGAAATCAGAACAAAAATGAAAATACCATTCAAACAGCTTACATCAACAGGATTTGGAAAAAGCAGATAACTTTGGTAACCTACTTTAGCATTTCTAGGATTGCAATCACAATATCATTAACATAACAAAATCCAGAAGCTTCTGTTTTCTTGGCATGATGAAGTCCTCCGGACCAATTAACGGCTATATCGCAGCATTCATTGTTTAACTTGACAGCACCCTCCAGGGAAGCTCCAGTGTACATTGAGCAGAAGTCAAAGAGTCCATCAAACACCGGACTAAAGTATACCAATTTTAAATTATTGAGTTAAATTACTATTATAATTAAACATTACACCACCACCATTCAAGATTCTTTAATCAATTTAGGCTATACTGCGAATCCCACCTCTCTTCACTTTTGAATATAAATATATACACAAAACTGATAACTTTTCCTCTTTAATTTTCCACTTATCAACGCGGACAAGTGTCCCCTTTATCCACAATGCAATGATATGTACATGATCCAGTGCAGTACAAACTTATTTTTAATAATTTAATTACCCGAAGGATTCTTTTTAACAAAATGTTTGGAAATGTTCAACAAACTTATTTTATATTTCCCTCTCTTCTCTCAATTTGGGAGTCTCAAACAATCTTCTTTTCCGAAATTTCTTTTTACGGAATTAGCACTAACCTTAACAAACTTATTTTAACTTTTCCTCTTCTCTCAATTCGAGAGTCTCAAACAACCTCTTTTTCCGATGATATTTCTTTTACGGAATTAGCACTAACTTTAACAAACTTACTTGAACCTTTTCCTCGTCTTTCAAACATTCCCTTTTTCCGGCAGTAGCACTACTAACCTTCTAATCAGTCAGTGTAGGATTGTTGTAGGGAATAGGCAGTTTAATAACTTGGGAGTTAGCAAAAAAATCAGTGTAAAGATCCTGTCGATGGTAATCAAATCACTGATTATTTTCTACAAAATCTTGATTTGAATTTGTGGAAATAATAGACAGATCTACAAGTTTTGTTTGACCAAGCAATACTGGAAATTCAAGTGTAGTAGTAATATACATACAGTGGCTGGGAGAGAGAGAGAGAGAGGAAAAAAATAAAATATATGGGGAAGAAGAACCTGCTTCTACTCTGCATCTCTCTACTCCACTCACTACTTTAAAAAGAGTAGCCAAAGTACTGTACGTAGTTTTGTTTGATATTCCCATTATATTAAAATGCTATATATATTGCTTTTAAACTAAAACCCTCAGTCAGAGATCCCTTTTTAACCCGTTCACTTCTACACGCACATTTATGCATGATGAAGATACCTGTCACTGTTACGTAATGCATGGTAGTAATAATGAACGGGTTCAGCTTGGATTATTCAGAAGATGATGAAAAAAATCTTTGTCCTTTTCTCTATACCTACCACATATTATTGCATGTGCATATTATGCAATTCCACTTTTTATACTTGCTCATCATCATCATCCTGTGCAGCGGAAAGCGTAGCGCTCTGTACGGTAGGGTGAATGAAGGCGAATGATGGTGCTTTTTACAACAATGATTATAGTAATGTACGTACACAGTGTTGGTTGGTATGATAATTTTCCCATAGATTGTAAATGACATGTTTATAAATAATAGTTAACTTTATTTCTTTTACGAACTCCGAGTAATATATGTCTTTAAGTCAATTATATATACATTACATATATACACATATCATCATATAGTTGTTGTAGTATTTTCGGGGTAAAAAATAATTTACCTAAATAATCGTAGTGAAACATACGGGATTTGTGTTTGATGTGAAAGCATATAATCTAGCATGTATATCAACACATACACCATACATTCAATTTTACATGCACCATTTACATATAAAGGAATACGAAATTACGAACATAATGCTGCACATAAAACGTGCAAAGCTAACATTTTCAAACAACTTTATTCTTAAAAGATAAAACTTTTGCACTAATATTAACACTTTAAATAAACATGACATTTTACATACCTACATGAACTGGTACTAACGAAGCAAACCAAACAGCGGCTTTTAGGTTTTAGTTAGGGAAGATGTGGATGGACACAATTTGCAGAAATCATATTATACGCCAGTACAAAAATAGTCTCGTAAACATCACATTAACTAGGCCTGCACAGTTGTCTAAATTGCTGGTTTTGGCAACTCCACCAAAGTAGAGGAAGCAGTTACTGGAGTGGAACTTAGTTGACTGCCCCCAGTTTGAGATAAATGTCGAACAACATCTACCCAATCGTGACCGCGAGGCCTGTTCCCCTCTTTATCAACACGATCCCACTCCCGACGTTTTTGGGCTTTCGTCATCTGTTCCTTACGCGATTCCTTCTTTGGCGTCTCAATTTCCTGTTATGAATCATGTTATTGTATTAATGGAAGGCAACCAAAGTAGCATAACAAACGCTGTGTAATATCTTGAATCGCTTATCATTGCAATACCTCAGGCTTTATATTCTCTGGAGTTTCATTTTCCCGATTTTCTATTCGGCAGACATCATCAAATACATAAGATCCTATAAGCTGCAAAATATTATCCTTCATCCATTCAATTAACGTGTACGTTTGTTGCTCGCCAATGTTTTTCCAAGCTTCCTCTGTTATTCCTTTGATGGCTTCCCTTTTCGCCGAATTGGACCTTTGGTAACATAAAATAACATTAGGCAACGTGAGACTTCAGTACGAGAAAAGGAACTACTTTGGAAGCATACACTTACAAGTGCTGATTGTAGAAACTATCTAGAGTTATCGTCGGAACAGACTCCGGGTACTCCTGTGTCCATTTTATGTCGACTAGTATTGACAATGGCTCTTCATTTTCGCCAATCTATAATTAGGGTCAATTAAAGTATAGGAACAATTCTTTGATTCCTTGCCTTTAAAACATTTCCTAACGAACCTTATACTGAATGGTGCTTCCGTTGATTGGCTTAAAATTGTCATCGCCATCATAAATCGAAAGTAATACCTCCATCTCGTCACTGTGCTCAGATCTTAAATATTCGAAAGAATCGGTATCCACGGTACCGGCAGCCATTTTCTTGTACTTTTATTCGGATATCTGCAATTTTTAATATTGTATATATACCTAGGTGTACTATATATAAATATAATATGATATTAATGTGGCTTTTAGTGTAAAATGAACTTTTATCATTGATCACAATCAACTACTTTAACTTTATAACCCAATACCGGCAAAAAATACCCAACTAACTTACTACAACACTATTTAACAGTGCAAAACTCACCTACCTTCTGGTTCCGAAACCGATATTGACACGATTGGATTACAAAAAATAGCGACAAATATGTGTCCTGATGACAGTAACCACAGAAGTGGCACTTTCACTAATTAATGAACATTGAATGTATTCCAGAAAGTATAAGATGCAAATAAATTACAAGTTAGTTTCTAAGATTTTAATAATTTTTCAGAATTATGTGCCCATTTTCACATACTGAGATTCACAACAGTGTGATTTGTTACTGTTGCAAAGAAGTGGCATCGTAAGTCAAAACCTTCACAATAAAAGTTTGTGCAAAACAGAGTCTGTTTAACCGACGACCAATTCTCCAGGTACACCGTACCATTACTAAATACAAACGTTCAAACTGACGAAAAAACACACGATAATAGTCATAATAAGTTGGGTTTTGATTATTTTGCATATTTAAATGACCTGATCAGATCAAACATAATTGCGTGTTGATTGGTTACCGGTTAAATCACTGCTCAAATATTTACTATTTAAATAATAATGTAACTGGAATGGCTGATAATCAATAATTTCAAATTAATTAGCATTTAGTAATTATACTCATCCATAAATTACCTGAGGCAAATCAATTTAATGATGTAGAGTAGAAACCTCATAGAGATGAAGGCACAGACTGAAGTGAAATATAACAAGTATAGTCAATATTTGGTGCAGTATTTTGCACTCCACATCTATTTCCTTGCAACAGCATACACATTGCAGTATTCAACCGCCGTATCTCACATTTAAACTACATTGAAAACGGGGGAAGTTGAGAAAGCGATGGGTATATTAAATGTTAATATGAACAAAGGCTGAAGCATTCGTTTATGTAGTTGCGTTAAAAACCACCCTTGCGAGGCAGTGTAAATGATTGCTAGTTAAAATATTGTATTTACACGTGCATAATACTGTTTTCCCACAAAATCACTGAATAGTGGTCAGTTAGTCCATCCGTTATGAATATAAGTTAGTTTTTCACCCTCCTTCATTTTTTCCCGTGGATTTAGGTTGTGGCTCGATATGGATTCATGCATAATGTACCTACCTACCTACAAGTAAGCAGACATGCATGCCTGAGAAAACAAAAATTGATTTTTTTGCATGAGAAATTTTGTCTGAGTTCATTAAAATAGCATTCGATTTTCAGACGATTTCAGGGGAAAATGTACGTCAGCACGGTGAGATCGGCTGGAGATGGGAACTGGGGGCTTTTGTGACTTTTACTTTTGAGTAACTCATAAAATAAATTAATGAATTATTACAAGTTTAAAAAAAAGAAACAAGTCCGACGCATTTTGCTACAAAGCTATACAATGAAGCAAGTTACAATGTGTGAAATTTCGTTTAGTGTACCCAACAGATGGAAATGGGTCCTACTCTTGTTTATCATATTTTGCAATGAGTTGTGTCAAAGTGTAAAGTATGGAGCTTACAGAGATAAGGAAAGTGAATCTTACACCCAACCAGGCAACAATTTGGTGAAGTATATAAAAATTGTTTATTCCCATCTGTTATAGCTCATCATTTCGTATAGCCTGAAATTTTAATTGTGTAATTACTTCTGCAACCAGAAAAAAATAATCAATATTGTCCCATTTTTTTAATTACAAAGGCTACTTGGAGAGTGGTCCATGTTTTTTGACATCAGTAAATTTCTCGCAGACGCTCGAGAGAAGCTGGAAACCGAGTAAGATAAATTACTATTTTATTTTTTACTTGTTGTTGCATTACGTGCACATTTTTAAAAGTACACTCCACTTTTACAAACTAATTAATTCTGGTATTTGTCCTTCAGTTGCACCACTGTCATTTGGGACTACGCGTTTTCCACTGTTCTAGATAATCTTAAACTTTGTGGCGATGAAAACACCAGACAAGCATGCATCCCTGTTTATACAGTTTATCATCAAGGTACTATCATATTACGTTCCCTTAGTTAAATTGTTCTGAATGACATTCTTACATTTAAAAAAATAAATATCGGGAGTTTTTCCAATGATTTCTTAGATGGTGGAAATTACACAGAGGACATGGAAAGAACTCTAAAAGAAGGATATCGAAGAAAATGTGGAAGCTATATTATTTTATTGAAAAGTTCCGACGCAGTTGCTGACCTGCTGCATCACGGGGATGATTACCGTTTGATAAATACCCATGCTAGGTAGACATACTACTTATTACTCGTAATATTATTAATCACTAATATATTTTTATACAGATCACATTGTGATTCCCAACTCATAACAGTTGTAATGGGGTTAATTGATACTACTAGAAGCATTATCTGTAAAATTTGTAAGATTTCTAATCTGGTATGGGGCGGTAGACAAGAGATTTGAGGCGGACGACATCTGGAAAAAGGTTCCAAATGCTATTTTATTCCATACTAAAATGGGATACAGGGCCCGAAAGTAAAACCACCTTTAAATTTTACTTTTATTTATCCTTTAAATGTGCATTTTTTTATGTATAAAATTTTCTCAAGGATTACTTGTTTTATAGACGCATGACATTTACTATAAAGGGATTTAAATGGCCAGTATTATCTAATGTTCCGGATCCAACGAGAGTGATAGACTTTTGGAGTCAAGGAAAATATTTTGGACGAACCATGGAAAGCTGGTATCGAGACAAAACTAACGACCTGAGAAATATAACGCTACGCATTTTGGCTGTAGAGCATCCCCCAGGAGTTATCAAATACGAGAAAGATGACTCGAAGGTGGTTGACTTGAAAATGATAAGAATTTATCATGTAAAACGAAACCTTGGTCACATGGTCACATTGTGTGTGTCTTTTGTAGGTGGAATATGCGGGAAGCGAGGTGGAAATAGTGAATGAACTTTCTCATATAATGAAGTTTGACTTTGAGTTTCTTGAAGTGGAATCGGAGACAAAGTGGGGTGGACAAACCAGCACAAACCACACACCACAGTTTTTCGGAGCTGTTGCCAGGTTTGCCATTAGATTTTTAATGTGCCAATCATTTTTATGATATCCCATTGGCACATCCTCTGAAGCAATAACAAACAACAATTCAATACAAAATGCTACACGGCCGTGCAGCAGCAAAAAAATAAAATTTTAATAACTTTCTTTTCATCCAATTTCCAGGCTAATATATGGCGAGGCTGACATTGCCATTGGCTCTTTTTTTGTGATTGAAACACTATTTGGATTTTCTGGATATGAGCATTCCACTGGATGTAGCATGCACATCCTTTCTTACACCAAATCCTTTGACAAGGCCACGCTACTTGGCTTTGATCTTGCCATTCAATTATAAGCTATGGGCATTGGTTCTCTCCATATGCTTCATCTTTGCACCATTTGGTCTTTACGCCTTGTCCAAATTCCCTGTGCATTTAGGAGAATATCTCATTTTCACTAGTAGATCCCAGGTCGTATTTACGTGTTTCAGCATCATGAGCCAAGTGGCGCTACATCTATGGCCAAAGTTCTGGGCTGTGAGGATGTTCATCGGGTGGTTTTGGATGTTTTGTCTCCTTATTACATTGGCTTACAGAGGAGCCATGGTCTCATTCTTGACCATACCTTTGTTTGAAAATCCCATTGACAACGTTAATGACTTGGCTACATCCGGTTTAAGAATAGGTGGATGGGGAACCGAGTTGCACAGGTTATTCAAGCAGTATACGTCCACAAATGGTCATTCTGATAAGAAAAACGCATTGAGAGATCGCTATGAAGTAAGATGATGAACACAATGATGACATATATTTAACAACACACATGATTTACTTTTTTTATGTCGCACATATATCCTGGAATCTGGTTGTAATCATAGCAAGGTGACTTAATGCCAAATTTGTACTTTTTAGATGGTTGATGACGTAAACATGGCTATTTCATGGGTAGCTGATGGAAACTTTGCCTTGTATGAAAATATTCGCTTTTTAAAGTTTGTAAGGCAGACAAGAAATTTGACAAGGCTTGGGTATCCATCCATGCGAATTATGAAACAAATGCATTGTTCCCGTTCATATCGGGATTGCATATCAGAAAAATTCACCAATTGTGCCAACCATAAATCGGCAAGTTAAAGTAGAAATTATTTTTTCTTTAATTTACAATTTTAATATATATTTATTTTGTATCGAAATAAGTTACATATTATTTTTTACAATCATCTACAATAAAAGACAAAAAGGGCTTAACAAATAATAGTCATTTGTATATATATATATATAAGTTAAATATATGGAAGGTTTAAATCTAGTTGATAATCGTGCACACAATTAATGAATGAGTTAAAAAATATGAAACATTGCACCCGAATCCCAGGACCATTGGGGTAGTATCATGTATTATAGCTGAACATTTAATGCAAACAAGTAGTTAAACTATATCATTAACTTAGTTACTAAAAAGGGTAGTTACAAAAATACATTTTATACGTAACATTTTAACTTGGATAAAGACCATAATATATTTATAATAAATACGAAAAGCAATCATTTAGCAAACAGTCGGGGTCACAGGGTACATTTAAAATTTAAGAGCTGCTAATATTTCAAATATTGTAATATTTAATGTGCGATTAGTGCAATACTATATTACAATACTATAAGTTAAGTTACTTCTTGTCAAGCGCAGGGGGATACCCATGCTCATTTTGCACTTCTTACAATTAACAAAATCGCAACTCAAAATGCTCACATGCTAATTACTATAATAATTACAACAATGAAAAGGCTATACTTAAAATATATTTTGTATATAGGTATCCTACATATGTATTATTTGTACATTGAACATTGTTTCTGGCTAATCACAATAACTAATCTATCGACTAGAAAATCTAAAATAACAACTGATTAATGAGTGGGATAACTGTGTATAATTTATTTGACCACCTTAAAATATTGACAACATATTGATAATAATAATAATAATTATATATATTTTATTTTAAGGCATATAAGAAGATTCCAGGAATCAGGTCTAATGAAGCGATGGTCACAACGTCTCATTGCAAGAACAAAGCAGCATTATCAAAGGCTTGCAAAAGAAAGTGCGGACGCGTATGACCATGAACATCACGAAGAAAGTAAGCGAAGAAGAAGAGGAAGACGATAGTGGTGATGATGCAGCAGCAGCTCAGGGATCTTCTAGTACCAAACAACGGAAGCAGAGAATTCTCAACATGAGAGATTTGCAGGTACATAAGTACAAATATATTACATGTATTATTAATATATGTGTGTACTGTACAGTTAAATTATACCGAATACATTGGGCTGAGATTTGTGACACATGATGATGGCAATAATGATGGCTTAAAACTGGCTAATTACCTAATTATGTTACAATATAACCGTATAGTTAAATCTCTATGTACTTAAGTATATTATTCAGTATTCAGTATGCTTACTTATTACCTCTGCATTGCTATATATTTTACAAAAATAAGCAGTTCGAATTAAATTGCAGGCATGAATTAACTGAGATATAGCTGCAGAAAAATATTTTTTGTATCAATATTAATTAGCTGACTATCTATATTTCAGCTAAATTGTAAAATTCAATTTCTCAGGTATTGCACACAGGTAACCACATATGTAACATGCAAATGTTAACGAAAAATTAATTGCAATTGTACAGTAACATTGAACATGTATATAATTATGACACGTTTAGTAGATGAGCATTACGCACACCAGTAAAAAATATCAACATATCCATACAGATAAATAGGTAGATAATGGGCAACCATTTAAATTGAGAACTTCAGCTACATGAACATGCTGACTATTGTTAATTACGTTTTAGAATTATGCTACTTTGATTCCATTTAAAATTGTAAACTCTAATAATTTTAACTCTTTTTTTAATTAAACAAAAATATAGTTACTCAACAAGCCAAGTTAACTACCTAAATGTTACACTGTTTTCTGCTTGCTCTACCGTGTCAGCTACTTGCTCACTTGCTATTTGATGATATATTTTACACATGAACACGACATATTTTTACATTATATATGTACATACAACTATAAAACTATATTCAGGACATTTAAATGTCAAATAATTGGTTGAAGAAAATAAGTTAACAAATTAATTACAATGATATATACATATTATTATGTAGTTTGTACAGGAATGTTTTCAGATCATTTGTTTTGTACACAAAAGTGTGGCGAACGTAAAGTTTCGCTTTATTTCAGCTAACTTCTGGGAATACCTCAATCAACTCGCCATTGTAACATCTCATATATTTATACACCGAACAATCCTATTGTGTATACTTACACATTCAGTTTTAGCATGAGTTGATTTTATTATCTAAATTAATTCCTATGTTGACAGATCATCAAGTGTAAGAACTACGAACAAGCGATTTTTGGTTTGGTTTTTTTTTGTTCCAGTCGATTGGAGGAGCATTTTGGTTTAGATTTTAGATTCAATATAGAAGTAGCCTTCTTTAAAGGAGTTAGATACACAAACTGCCTCCAGCGTGTCAGCTTCTCCGAAAGTCAATTGTATTAAAATTGTCGATATTTTGTGTGGGCGGACAGCAGACAAGACGCCATAACATTTTTTTTTTGGATTACATCAAATGAACTGATAGACCATGAGAATCGAAAGATTACAACACAACAAAGTGCTTTTTTTTACATATTATTTATGATATATTCACATTCAGTGCAAAATTATTAAATAGTAAAAATAGTAGCCATGTGGTACACAGTGCAACTTGAAATACTACTTCTACTGGATATGTATACACATATTTCTAAATATTGCAGAAATTTATGTGAGAACAAAAGGGAATTACAAATTATACAATCTGGAGCCACAATCGATACACCACCCACTTTTTTCTTTTTAATGTATTTGTATTCATCCAAATTAGATGCTACCTACACACCCAACAAACAGTTGAAAACTGGTTCATTTTTCATTTTCACATGTAAAAATAAACTAGGTGTTTGTTGTACATTTGTGAGAACTGCCTTGTTACGTTAAACAAATGAATTTGCGTGTTAGAAAGTATTGTATATTTTGTCTGATATTTTTTGCAGGGTACGCTATACCTAATCTTTTTTGGTTTCTTCTTATCAATCACGTCATTCATTGTGGAAATATTTGTGGCACACTCAAGAAAGGCGGCAGCAGTGGCAGCACAAAATGTGAATAAGGAGCTGCAGAAAATAAAGGAAAAAGCAAAGGGGAAAGGAAGGCTTGGTGACGACAAAAAACCCAATGACAAGAAGCCCCGTGACAATGATGGGGGAATGGGAACACGGAGTTTCAACAAAGCGAAAAAACAAAAGGAAGCAGTATTCGTGCTTACTTCTAAAAACCAACTATTAGCAAACATGTTGATGGAGTATGAAGGCGTGGTACGAAAACACGGTGAGAGCCAACAAAAGGAGGTGAAAACCCGGAAATTTACTTTGAAGAGAAAATCAAAACCAGATAGTGTCAGATTGAGGACAAGTGATAATCGAGAAGAGTTTTTTACTTACATGCAATAAGCAGAAGAATAAAAATGTGTAAAAAATGTAGATAAATGTATACGAAGAAGACAAACATGCATAGTACCGTGAACATTTAAAAGTAAATTGCTCTTGTAAAACATATTGTTTAATGATGAAATTGTCAAGAATATTTACGACAACATTTTTTTTAAATATATGATTTTTCACAAAAATAAAGCCATTAGCCATTCGTAGCTAAAACACATAAGTTTTTGTTATCTTATTTAAATTGTAATCGGGTTTAGATGTTACACCATAATGTCTGCTGGAGAATGATAAATTGGATTCTTTACGGCTCTTTAAATGGCCATCGAGAAGCATGATCGACTGTTTTGTTGGATCGTTGTTGCCATGTGTGTCGTCTCCTTGTCTAATGTCTGACTGTATATCAGTTTGTATGCCAGCAGGGCTCCTTGTGATGACTTCATGTTTGATTTCTATATTAGGATGATTAGTACCTGGTCAATTTTTAAAATTGGGCCCATTCCCCAAATGCGTTATGGGATTTTTAAGTAAAACTTGACAAAGGTACGTATTTAAACGGCTAAATATTGTGGTCGCTAGTTTCTCACGTCCGTCCATTCTAGCATATAGAAAAAAACCTGGCACTGCCTTTTACTTACGCGTACATGCGACTTCTTGCCAGTTGCCATACGCGTCCCTAGATTAGCCATCAAGTGAAACACGATTTGATCCCGGCTTGACCTCAAAGTTATTTTGTTGCTCCTTCTGTTGCATAAGATTCAATGGTTGAATACTCTGACTCAGGAGGAATTTTTCCTTAAGAATGGTTGCCCCTTCTACCGATTCGACATGACTAGCATCAACAACAATATCATCATCGTCGTCGTCGGCAAAGGGGCATTCCTCATCGAAAACAGAATGAGAATTCATTAGAGACTCATCAGGAGCTATTTGTGTTGGAGATAGTGAAAGTTTGCCGCAAGGTTCAATTTCCTCTTTTTCATTTGTGACAGGCAGAATTTGTGCTTCATCGCCATCAACACCATTATGAGCTGCAGTGATGCTACTATTACTACTCCTGCTTTCATCTCCTGACTCAACTTTTTCCCTATCATTGCAATTGCCCTTTGTTGGAGAGGAATCAGTAGCCGTCCTCATACAGTTCTCAATAACTTCGTCCGGAAGTGATGAATAAGATTCTTTTCTCAGAGGTTTCAAGGGTACTTCTTTTGTTGTCTCTCTCTCAATCAGTTCTGGTGTTTGGGGAAGTTGGGGCATGGATAGTTGATTATACAAGTTGGAATCACTGCATTTCTGATGTTTGTTGCTGCCATTGATTTTTGGGGAGCTTTTCATACTTGTGGTGAGGGTGTGGATTTGCTGTAGTGGAATTGCGACAAGCTGGTTGCTAGAGTCGCTTGCCAATGAGAGACTAGTGAGTGATTTATCAGTGCCTCCTGAAGTGTGGAGCAGATTATCTCTAGACGGCGTGGTGGCCACCATCGGGATCATCATTGAGTTGAGATATTTATGTTGCGTGGGCGAGAGCTGTGCCATTGGCCGACAGTCGTCTGAGCGACCAATTTTACGGAATTTTATTGACACCTTCCCTGTGGTGGGATTAGGTATTGTAGTCACATGCCCCAATGAGGGCATTGTTAAACTTCTACTCATCGGACCCAAAGGATTCTCTTTGTCCACGTGAGCATTCACCAAACCACAAAAGAGTTTCCCACACAGAGAAAGTAATGCATTCTTCATCGCCAAACGAAACTCTTTGAGATGGTAAGCGTACAGGAATGGATTCAGAGCTGAGTTTGCATGTGATAGAATTATGGTGAAGTTGACAAGCTCTATTGGCACATGGAACTTGGGAAAGAATGCCTACCAAAAAAAAATATATATTACTCATCGTCAGAGTAAAAAAAAGGGTTTTTCATACTCACTACTGACATGTATCATGTATCGACTAAACAAACTAAACAATCATGACATAATGCAATGATGCTGCTGTCGTTATTATTGTTGTTATTATTGTTATAAATGTACCTGAATACAGTTAATGGTGTAGAGGGGCATCCAGCATAGCATGAAGAACAGAACAATGATGCCCAGCTTCTTGGCCGCCTTTGCTTCTCGCCGTTTTTCTGAAACCATAATTCGCAACACTTGCGTCGCAGATCGATTTTCGCAACTTAACGATCCTGTCCTTGACTGTTCAGAAAATCGACGAAGTTGTTGCGGAGCTAACGTTCCCTTTTGACGAATCTACAAATACAAGCATTCATAAAAAAATATGATACATTATGCAAGTTATAGGAATAATAACTGTGCTTCTCTCTGTCTATAAAAATATAAATCAATATGGATCCACGTGTCATAAAAATTAATAGCTTCTTTGTGAAGCTATTCCGGAAATTACTACTACTCCTTTTCTAACAAGTATGCATACACAATGTTATGTATGAGACGGATGCATACTTTTTTGTGTATTAAAATGTTTACGAACCTTAATTAAAACAACATGATATATGTAACCATAGAAGCCTATCATTAGCAAGGCCGGGAAGACAATGGTGGCAAAGTAAAGGAAAACGAGGTAGCTGTAGTCCATAACATCCGTGAAGAAGCAGTATTCCGGCGGATAGCGCTCCCAGCCCTCTCGATTGTACCAGCCAAACAACGGAAGAAACCCGATAATGGCTCCAGCCACCCAGCAGAATAAAATTATACCTTAGAAGAAGAAAAGATAGTGATTACAATTTGTTAAATTAATGATGACCGTCAAAATACATTTTACAGCATGTTATTATTACGGGGAAACATGAGAATCGATTCAGATGCAAGCAATATATAGTGGATCAAATTCTATAGACTTTTTTTCATCAACAACCTCCAGTCACACATAAAATATCAAAACTGAGTCAAACTCCACGAGCATCATTGACATTTGATTCAATGAGTGTCGTCTAAGTGTAACTTTTGGGAATAATTTTGTTTGTTTGAATGAACATCAACGCAGATACCTATACGCAATTCACAGATTTTGTGAAAAGGACGATGTAACCAAGCGAATTTGGTTAATTTGGTCAACATGTGTCTGCTCCATCAATTCCAAAACAGATATAAAAGACAAAGCTGTGTTGTGGATGCGGGGTCAGGCAAAAACAGGAAATGGAGTTTCTACATATTTGGCTTCCAATGATTCTGCATGATAAAATATAACAGAGTCAAGCGAGGAATAAATCTAAAAATGAATGTGAGGGGAAAGTCGGGACTTGTGCGGATGCTGGGATACAAGATTACACATTGCACACACGCCGTCGTGCCGTCTAACGTCCATAATACGTGTGTCTGTTTGGCACACATAATGTACACAGTCAACCAACTTTCTCCGCAGAATTTATGGTAACTGTGGTGGCTTCTGCAACCTCCCTCCGCCACAACATGATGAAAATAAATAAGTTGATTTCATTAATGTAGGCATAAAATAACTAAAATACTAAAATATGTACAACGTTTAAATGAAGTTGATGCGATGGGAGCCACACACTACACTCATGTACATGAACAACATAAATAAATATGCATACATACATCTATATGCATATAATATACTTGTTAAGCCAATTATGACAGTTTAGTAGTGTAAAATGAGAGGATTTAAGACGGAAAGGACATAAATTAGAGTAAATGAGATGCAATGGGAGTTTTGGATTTCATTTTTGTTTGTAGTAGCACTGGACTATCACCGCCACCACCATGTCCAGTGAATGTTGTTTATTTGAGTATGGCTGCTAAAACTGGAAGCACACTCTGCCTGTCTTTCTCTTTTGGAACCGAATACATATATATGTATAGGTTACCGGACAGCTTTGCTTTCTCCTTTAACATTACTTGATAATCTGTACTTGTCTCAATCTCAAAAACCTCTGAATTTCTGCTGTCAAGAAATTTGTGTTGTTGTATCCGCTGATAGGACAAAACGAGTACCATGTCATCATAAAATTTTGTCTCTTTTTTATTTATTTGATTACCTGCAATTAAATTATTGTGAGAACCGTTTTTGCTACTACGACGATGAGTAATGATTCCCATAAGACTCAATTAAAATAAAGTATGTGGTTCAAAGGGAGTGTGGGAGACGGAATACGGTTTCTTCATAAACAATGGTGAAACAGAAGGTGTGACGAATAATATAATGATTTTGTTGGAGTGAGCCAATATTAATGTGATATGGAGAGAGAGGTGCAGTTTCTTGGAACGCTTATAAACATATGCTCATTCATCGAAATTAAAACTCAACTAATTTGCAACAATTGCGTAAAACTGTTATCCAGAGTCAAAAGCGTCCTACAAATGGAGAAGTCATGTTTTATAAACAAAATACAAAATTACCTTTGTGGGCCGCAGTGTCGCAAAACTACAAGAAATTTGGACAACACACATAAAGCACTATGAAGCTTCGTAATAAATGTGTGTGCCTATTATTTATGTGCGTAGGTAAATTAAATAATCTTGATGTACATTTTGGGTTGACCTCACAATGGATAAACTGGTAATACCCTGGTATATTTTTATAAGAAGATAAGCTATATGCATACCTATAAACTTAGGTATATCCCGTGTTTAATCAACCTACAGAAAATTTAGATATTTACATAAAGAGTCGAGTCGCCTCTAGTATTTGCTATGCTGCTGCTGCTGCTTCTGCTGTTGCTACTATAAATACTAATTTGTTTCAATCAGTATTTCAAGGCCAACAAGATTATGGTGATAATGGTGGTGGTGGTGGTATACAACGCCTAATGACAATATTTGAATAACTGATATGATATGTAAGTCAAGTCAAAAGTCTTTATTTACAAAATTGCTAAATACATAATGCGCTAAATCTAAATACAATGCTGATCTTCTTCTAAGATCGCATTTTTACAAGCCCTCCGAATCCCATATAGTAAATTGCAGTATTTTTTTTGGCTATTATTGGTGAATGTACAAGTGTCTGTATAACCAGCAGTATTCAGTATTCTATAAACGTATCACAACTTCACAACAACAATGAGATATACATACATACATACATCATGCGGAATGCTGAACAATAATGTTGCCGCATGGAATTGTCAATTCAAAACGTGTAGTTGGGTAGCAAAGGTGAACATATGAAGAGAAAAAAAATACAGCATGAATTCTTTTTTTTTGCAGCTTACTTTTTTTTTAAAAGACGACGGGAGTATCATGAAAATCATGACACTCGTGACCCTGAAGTCGTAGGATAGAATAAAATGTGACGTAAACCACGGTGGTGTGATGATAGAAAGTGAAGCTGTCTAATTTAAAATCCTGCGATACTTTAAATTAGGTGGGAACAACCCCCTCAAAATAAGCACCCCGCAATGAGTTATTATTATTACAATTATTTTAGTACACATGACCCCATTCCCTACATTTAACATAATCATTTGACAGATTTTTTTAATGCATTTACTAAATGGTACACTCTCATTTTCAAATAATGAAGCAAAAAAAAAATACTACAAATGGAGTCAAAAGTCTTGGATATATATTTATGCACAATATTTTTATACCTTGTTGTAATTGTAATTTTATGAGTATAAAGCTGTAAATATGGAAATAGACACATTTTACTGGATTTCCTATAACTTTTCTTTGCACTGCTAAACAATTTAGACTCCAAAAACATTGGGTAATAAACGGCTTACAAAAAATGATTTTTTTTATGAGCTAAGCAATATTATGAACATTCTGGAAAGTCTTTCGTTTTTTAAAACTATTTGTGCAAAGGGTTACAGGTATTTTTTTTATGCGACATGGAGTTATAGGTAAACTCTTTCTAAGAGTATAAACCTCGGCATAAATGCATCATTAGTTTCAGTCGTCAATGACTGTCCAAATGGCGCTCTGTAAATGGTTATTGTTGGTGGACATGGAAGAATGTTATTACCACTACTACTACTAGTAGTCATATTCAAACAAATTATGAATCCATTTACACACACACACATAAACTCTGTCACCTAACTAGGTATATACATAATGATGATACTCACTAAAAAAAAGTACGCAGGAAGAAACTCATTTTCTGCTCAAAGTAAAGTAGCCCAGTTTAACTTGGTCATTAGTAAATAGTTTAACTTGTACGTATATCACACATTATAACATATTTTTTTGGAATAACACCGTTTATTCAGATTGTGTGAGAGAGTGTGCGAGCAATAATAATTCGTTGACTTTTTGTCACAAAAGTTTCCACAGTCCGTTATAATGATGACGGTGATGATTTTTATTATTGTTCCGCAACCTTAAATACAATTTATGGGTTGGTGACCCAAACCCAAATATTAATTCTAGCTTTCTGCTGTTATTGCTATAAATATTATGTACACATGAATCTAAATGCAATATTTTCCAATAAAGGCTCAAGTGGGAGACACAGTTTGATGGGGATATTTTTTTTGTTTTAGCGAAAAATGTAGTCATTTAAGTTCCAAACCAAGTGTAATAATAAAATTGTGATCCTTTTTCGTATTAATTTTCAGCTGACCATTTTCACATTTCTGAATCCCTTTCCAAATGTAGTTTGGAAATTTTGTTTAAAAAAAATGTAGCCACAGACGTTGCATTGAAACGTTCATGAATCATTCAGCTTGCCATTAATTTATTGTTTTGAATTTTTGAAAAGAGAATAATAAAACTCTTCTTGACAGTATTGAATATTTAAAAGAAATGTATATATTTTTTAGTTACCTAAAACCAATTATCTGATTGTATGACTTGTGACTATGACGAAGTAACTTTTGTGGTTTTTTTGTAAGGTAAATGGCCGAAATAAGCAGAAAAGAAGTAGCATGTAAGAATCATTCGTCACAAGTAAACGTCAGTGGTAGTCAGCCAAATAATATACTTAAGATGAAATGCCCGGCACAATAGGTATATAATTGGTATCTAGCAGAAGTGTGCGCAACAATACTTAATTTTTTTTTTGGTAGGAGCGGCAGCAGCAGAAGCAGCAAACGTAGGAAAAGGAATGAACTGTCATGTCACCCAAAAAGTTCATGGTTGTGAATTACTCCATTATTTTCCGAAAATTTATTTCTTGTGTGTGGGTGTATCCAACACATTACGTATTAAAATACTAGTACATAATGCATGCATGCATACTACCTATTCATGAGAGAGAGAATGAAACATGTCCATTCGTTATTATTACATTTAATACCTACCCGGGGACTTTTACCAAACGCAACAAGGAAAATACTCTTGTACTTTGAGACATAAATAGTTGGCTTGTGTTGGGTGATGTCTCGGCAGGAGCAGCAGCAAAGAACATTGCAATGCGGGAATAATTCGCAGAGTCACACAATCAAACACGCACATCCATCCATTCCTCTTCCTCAAAGTACAAACATACAAAATTTTCACACAAAATATATACCCAAATACATTTTGATAAAAGCACAATACAAAGTACCACACAATTATCAGATAACAGAGAAGGTACATTAAATGTACACCAGCAAACCAACAAGCATAATAATATTTATTATAAGAAGCAGCAATTGCATTTGGTGCGGTCGCCGCGTTTGAGTTGTTGTGGTAACATTTCAAAACATGAAACAATATATACCTTATATAATCATAACAAAAATAGCCTTATGTATATTTAATCTAATGTGTTACAAATATTGCTAAATAAATCCATATTATATAAATATGAAGTGATATAAGAGGCCTTTTTCTCATTCTCTTATTCTACTGCTGCTTTGTTACTCATGCATTTGTTCTGTTTCTTTTATTTATTCAAGATTACTGGCAAGTCTAACAAACTTGCGTCCATTTTAACATGGAAAAATAATATAAGTAAACATGAAACAGGATTTTAGCTAATGAACCAGAATGAAAATTAGCTTTTTACAGAGTAAATTTTCAGTAGACCAAGACCAAAAATGCTTTTTTCAGTGTGTTCATGAAGGTATGTGTGTTGTGTAAATGGTACAGGTACATCATGTACTAGTACAACATATTATGTGCATGCAGGAATGATGGACGCCTTTTGCTGGCTGACTCTTTTTGAGTAAGTGCTTTCAATAAAATTTACCTTTTGCGTGACCAGCCCTTTACACTATATTACGCCAGACTATTAAGTATCAAAAAAAGAGAAAATATGTGGTTGTTCATAGTAAAAATCTAATGATCAAGCCCCCACATGAATTTCATGCTTGGTGTTGTCGTAAAATCCATAGTAAAAGTTCAGTAAGCCATTTTCTCATGTTTCCCCAGCCTCAAGCTTGCCTTGTCCGTCAAATTTTTTTTAGCCTTTGAAATTTGTATCTACCTTTCCAACTTTCACAGTTTAAAGTATTTATCATAATTACTAACATGATTTATACCTGCAAATCACATAGGATATGTACATATTTAATCGCTGTGCCGACACTATTCCCAAAAAATGCAAATGGAGGAGGTGGTGGTGGTGGAAGGATAGTATCACACACTGGTTGCGTTTGTAAAGTTTGCATTTTATTGAAATTAAATGATTGTAATCTAGTTTAGTTTTTTATTTGTTGCAAAAAAATGCAAATATATTTTTTAAACATGCTTATATTTAGGTTATTTTTTTTATTTTTTTTTAAAATAATTGTTATCCGATTTAAGAGCATGGACTACTATTTTTTCTTTTTGGATGAATCCTAATAAGTATACAGAAGTAGTCTTTATTCATGCGGAATTTGAGACAAGCTCGAAAGCAGCTCCAAGACATTAATTTATGCCAAAAGTATATGTAAGAAACATACATTTAAAATAATCAATAAAAATAAGTAATCCATTTGCTGCAACAAGGCGTTTAAAAAAATATCTCACATGTAAGTTATAATTTTCTACAACATTAAATTTCACTTAGCCACTCATAGAAACGGATTGATGTAGACAGACACTTTAGCGGCTGCTTTTAACTTGTTATGCAATTATATGTGTGTGTATGTCAGTATGTCTATATAAGAAATAGAGTCGTGCATAATGCATACAATATTATTATTATTATTGCACATATTATGTGCCACATAAACACAAATGCATGTATCAAAGTTGTCCTTGTGACGACGACGTCAAAGTCAAAGTATCGACAGTGTGCAACCTACACACACCACCAGAATACGCATCCACCAGTGTTTTGACAAGCCGGATAAAAGATGAAATACTTTATTGAAATGAAAGGGCTTCATATATATAATTCGTGTTGACTTGGTGAAAAATTGGTAACACTTGTTCTCGAATACATAATGCAAGGGAAAAAAACAAGTTCCAAAAGAAATGGAAAGTATCAACAGTTTGAAGAAAGGAAAGAAAAGTAACTTTGTTTTCCAACCAGCAACAATATCATTTGTTGTTCATGAGGATGATGATGATGATGATGTTGGTGGTGGTGGAAGTAGAATAAATTGGTTGACACCGTACTGACAATGCTATATACTGGCAATAATGTAATGCAACTGGTAGGTCTCTAGGTACATACATACGTACGCCGAGAGAAAGGCCCCATATAAAAGCGATAGCGATATAGAGCCAGGTCAGAATATATAAGCAGGCAGGAGACAGACAGAGGGCAAATGAAAAAGACCATGATTGTCCTTTCATCATTACATTTCCCGTTGTCGTCGTCATCGTCATAGTCATAGCGCGTGGCCTTTAGCTTACTACTACTATTACTTTTTCCAATTCCAGAAAAAAGACTATTGAAAAAGAAAGGCTGAAGAAGGGATATTATATGGTGATGATAAAATACTACTACACAGTTCATAAAACTGGGCTGAGCTTATTTCATTCATAATAACATTACTTCCTCCACCAGCCCGCTACTACTGTCGTGAGCATAAGTATAATATAGCATGTAAACCATGCTATACTATACTTATGCTCATGTTATACTATAAGGATCCCACACATTATGGATGGTATTCACATGTCATTAGTCTTCTTTATTGATGTCATAGATGTCAATAGCTTTGTTGTTTCTTCTTTTTCGGAGCCAGAAAAAAAAGAAGTTATATGTGCATCTACGAGCATTTTGGATAAAGCATGGAAGCGAGAGAAAGGAAAAAGTATAACTGTGAAAGAAAATTAAAGAGCTTCCCCGTGTTGATCTCTCGAAACAGAGAAATGAAAGTGAAAAAAATAACACAATAAGCTCTCTCTCTCTCTCTCTCGCAGCATAAGGAATTACATAGAATAAAGTAGCTTTAGAATAATATTGTTACATAACTTTGGAACAAAATAAGCTAAATAGACAAGTATCCAAATCTTAATTGCAGTGAAACATGAAAAATTATTGGGTACGAGGAGAGTCATGGCCATCTTCCAAAATGTCAGTTTTTCAAGTTCAGTTGTTTGAATATATGCAATAAAAATTAGGTACATGTATGCTTCAGTACAACAAGAAAATGGAGATATCGTGCGTAAAAAAAGTCTGATAAACAGGCAACGTAAAAAAATACAAGTATTATTATTACTGTCTGTGCTGCTATTATTTATATGCACAAATCCATATTGGATCTTTTTATACCTATGTATTTCATTGATAAACCGTGTATCTACAAAATACAAAAATACTTTCCAGCCGATGATGAATATATTATAACACCTATATTTGAATTAGGTATATAAACATATATGTTACAGGCTGATAATGTTGGATGATTTTATAATACTACCGCATCCACACCACACCCCACCCGGTCACCCATAGTTTTTTTTTGCTCATTTTTTTCAATTTTTTCCCTCAAAATATTGACTTCTTTACAAGCTCAACCTAGAACAACAAATAAAAAAAATATTGGTAATGCATTAAAAGTATAATGAGGAGTTGAGGAAAGACTATATTTTCTCCTTGTCTAGTTAGTATGCTTGCCCACGCACACACATGCTCATAACTTACCATGAAAATGCAGGGTCGTGTGATATTGCATTTTGACAAAAAATATATATGGCCTGTAGCAGTGAAGCCAATTTTTAGCTGTCAGTTTGTGTCTAAGTCTTGTAGTATTACTACGTGCATGCTTCACTTTATCTTTTTATGACCTCCACAGTTCAAATCTTCCGAGTCTTTTCGGAAAACAGTAATAATATATATTTTAGCTCCATGAATGTATTTACCTTGAATTTACATATATTGGTTTTGATTTGACTTTGTTTCCACGTAATCATAATAATAATAATGTTAATAGCCGAAGGTAAGTAATATCAATGAAATTGTGACAGGAAGATGTTATGGAGGGTATATTTACTTACTGACAGCAGTTGTGGTAGTCATATTCCGGTAATATGCAAATGGGTTAGTAGTAGCCCAATAACGATCTATGGAGACGGCCACAAGACAGAGAATTGAGACGGTGCACAAAACCATGAGGATGGAAACCGTAAAGAGACATCCGTAGAGATTCCGTGGTAGGCCCACGCTGGCCAAAATGGCAAATGGAATGCCTAGTAGTCCCACGAGGAAATCGGCAATTGCCAGTGCAACAATGTAGTAATTCCGGTAGCGTCGGAGGCTCCGGTTTTTACAAAAGATGTACACGACAAGGGCATTTCCAAAAATTGCCAAAAGGGACACTATCGACTCGCTCACTGTGTATGCCACGCTCAGTTTGCGTTCCTAAAAAAATGAATATAAATTAAATATTTTTAGCATAAAAAAGTATACAAATGAAATGACGACATCAAACACACACTTCAAGATTATTATGGAGAAAGAATAAGAGCAATTATTATTATTATTTTTGAGTATTAACAAACTCATTATGAAATAATTCCATGAATACATTTATAAATGCCAACTTTGATAGCAAACGTTTTTATCAAGCGTTGTAGTGCATACAAACAACTTGATTACTTTCTTAAAACTTAAAATCCTAATGGTTCCACTTTTGGCTGTACTTGACAGGCTCCAAAGTAATTAAATACATGCAGTTACATTCGCTATACTACAAATACGACAGCATCCACATCTTCAAGTTCTCTTGAATGAAGCCAATATTTGCAAACATGAAACGTTTATTGAGGTTTAGTTTGTTTTAATAAGAAAAGCAAGCACTATTGGCGAGAGAACATTTGATTAAATAAATGTAAAAAAATATACAACAGCAAATATACTCAAAACTAATTGAAGCTTTAATTTAATAACTTTACCACATTATTACTCAAACATCATGTATGCATGAACGTGCTTTTAAGCTTTTTTCTTGAGTGTTATGCAATTTACTAATTGTTTGATTAAAAGATTTACAAAAAGTTTAAAAAAAAAAGAAAAGAAGAAGACCTTACCGGTGGGAGAAACGGACTAGTTGTTGGTTCGAACTGTGTACCATTTTCTGGAGGGATCGAGATGAGTTCATCCATTGACGAAGTTGACTGATTAGAATTCAATTTTGAGATCTGTTCGGTAACATCGAAGAATGGCAGAGTGGTTAACTCCCTTGACGACGACATGATGTTGCTGACGTCACCAGTGGTGTTAAGGTCCGCTAGTACTTTGTTATATAGTGCCTTCAAGAGCAGATGTCACTTTATTACGCAACCATGTAAACTGTCATTTTTAAAATATGTGCATAAATACTACTACACAAGCACACTATTCCGCTGCTACTATAATGCTGCGGCCTTCATACACACTTTGTTTCTCCTTTGCCTATACATAATCGGACAATCATCATTTTTAAAATATGTGCATAAATACTACTACACAAGCACACTATTCCGCTGCTACTATAATGCTGCGGCCTTCATACACACTTTGTTTCTCCTTTGCCCATACATAATCGGACAATCGACTTTCAATCAATATCTACAAACACTCTACTCGACACTGTGATGTTGTGTAAAATAGGCAGGAGAGTAAAAAAATTGATAATGTCACACTTTTTTTTATCTCACTTTCCTATTTATGTACTGTAAATTGCTCACAATGAGGGCATCATAATGGCTTGCTAGCCTACATAATTCAAGTTTTGTGCAACCTTTCACCAGCATACAAGAACCATCAAGGGAGCTACTGACTCTCAAACTGGAACTTTATGACTTATTTTACTATTTTTGAAACTTTGTTGATAACAGGTATAATATATTATTGAGGCTCATTGGTAGCTNAGCTACTGACTCTCAAACTGGAACTTTATGACTTATTTTACTATTTTTGAAACTTTGTTGATAACAGGTATAATATATTATTGAGGCTCATTGGTAGCTGTCACTTCCATTCTTGTGCTGCTGTATGATAGTCATGCCATTTCCTCCAGCGAGAGGAGAAAGGAGAAAGGAAGCAGGAGAACGCACAAAGAGATTACTCGAAGAACAGGGTAACCATGGGAGTCCAATAAATTTCTGCACTTTGTTGACTAGCTTGTTTCATATATATATATATAGACTCCCAACACGCTCAGCGAGCATTATCTTCATTAGAGGTGCTGCCGAATGCTCTGGAGTTCCATGTAAAGCCAGCTGACAGCTTGTCTGAAATCACAAGAATCGAGATTTAATCTGAATGAGAACTGTTTAGTTGTCAGTACGGGGAACACGGGGAAACTGGATTAATTTACAAAATGCAGAAAATCACTAATTGTATTAACAACACAAAGCCAAAGCAACGTGGAATGAATTCAGATATTATATCGTGCCAATAAGTGTATTAACTCTTCTGTGCATATATGCAATATGCAAATGATTAGAGATGTAGTCAGCTTATTTTTTCCACATTTTTTATATACTATTTTGATGTATGTATGCATGTATATTCTGCGAAATTGCAGATTATAACTTGTAAGTAAAAATTTATTTCCAGGTTTGTAAGCTTCAAAGAAATCTTTAAACTGCAATCATTGTAAAGCCTATATTCGTTTTGTATCATTGTCATCATCCTTGTCACATCACGCTCTGCTCGCTCATTCTACGAAGCCGTCACTCTTCCAAGCACTTATCACTATTAATTTATAGACATGTTGATCTTTCTTGACCAACTCCAACACAAAGCTGTGCACATATTTCATCCGACTCTGACATATGGATGGTAATTTACATAAAATATGAGCATGGTATGTTTTACTATATTTTCTGATTTTTGAACACATTGACAAAAGTCATCATCAATATTACCATCCTCCCTCACCACTACACGATTTAATATACGTGTCACACTCATATAGATACAACAACTATGTCACTAAACCTTCAACAGGAGACCCACACCCAGCGATGGGGCTAATGATAAGGTATACACATGCAAATGCCAGCTCACTGAATTACTTTTTTCATCACGGTTCACCTTTTCAACAGATTTGTGTTGTTTGTATGTTTACATTTCCTATGTGTTTTTTTTAATGATTTGATGACAACTTTCCACAAAAACTAACTGTTTCCCGGTAACAATGTCTTCAAGTGCCAATAAGTTCACATGATTTTCTTTACCACTACTTAAATTATGTTTAAAAAAAACAATATTATTACGAATCAACCGCAACACATAAATTTTTTTCTTGGATCATCCTTCATGGAGTCCAAGGCTAACTGATTTGCTTACGATGCAAAAAAAAAATTGTTACGTATCATTTTTCGTGAGAGGGATTTGAAAAATTCTATTCTGCTGTTGTGCCTGGCTTGCGTCTGTCTTCGGCATAATGCATGATATTATAGATAGTTTTTGCCAATACACTTCTCATTCATCACTATATAATATTATCAACATTATGAGTGCAATGCAATATGTATGTATGCAAGTGTAACGGTTAGAAAAAGTACATTTTTGTTTTGTAATGCAGCAGTAGTAAATGGCAGACTGACTGAGGAAGATGATGATAATAATATATGGAATTGCTGGAATGGTTGGAGAATATTAATAATGTTTTTACAGAAGATGGTAAGAGTACCATAAGCGTCAGCGTCGCCATCATCATCACATAAGTTCAGTGATATCATGGAGCTCATATTGTACGTGTGCAATAATAATAATAGTAGTCATGTTATATATTTTTTTAGACGTAAGAAGAGAAAAAAACAGAAACGAAATGTACTTATGCAAACCATGTGTGTATTATATGGTAGTACTAGTAGTGGTGTGGATGATAATATGGTGAATGGCAAAATAAAAGTTTCGTGAGCAACATTAAATAACTATTATTCTACATTTTAAATAACTTCAAAATAGTCTCTGGCTTTTTCTGTCACTTCCCATGCCTGATTTCATTTTAAAAAACAAGGCACTCAAGAGCATTTGCACGATATCTAAAAGAAGTTTGCATGAAATGAAATGAAATGAAATACAAAACGCTAAAAAAAACAACTACAAATACTAGTATACTTTTTTGTGGGTTTATTGAGTATGACAGCAAGCGTCCATTGGAGCTAAAGTTTGCGTTCTAGTGCTGTTTGAATCAATGTGCACGATCATTTACACGAGCACCAGCCTACACACGATAACAAGGCTTATCGTTTCCAATTTCAATATTACATACACGACAGCACACAACAGAACCTTCTTTTATTTTGCTGCTGCTGTTGCATGAAAACAAAAGTTTGTTCGTAGTATCAGTCGCCCTTTTGACTTCACTTTTTTACGCGTGTCTACTATTGCATGACATTGGCACTGCATGTATACCTACACACACTCAAAAAGTAAATTGTGTCAAATGTTTTGATAACCTTGAACTTAAGAAAGAAAAATAAGTTTTATTAGTAATGCTATTAGTCACTCTATCAAATCCCAAAATTTGCGGTCACTATCACAAACCCTAAATATTTAGTTTTACTACTATTTATACTTGCTCTCTATTAATTACAAAATAGTAACCCACAAAATTCCTTTTTAAAAACTGTAATACTGCTTCGTAAAACACTGATCTTGTAATGAATGAGATTAATGGTTACACAAACTAACTTTTATTTTTTTAGTTATTTTTTAATTATATGTATTCTGCTTCCATGCAACAGGCACCTTCTTCTTCTTCTTCCTCCAAAATTCACAAAAGTGACAAGGAAATAAGTATGTTTTTTCAAACTTTAGAGCTCACTGTACTCAACTGTGAACTTTCTCAACTAAAATAAACAATTTCTACCAATTATTTCCCTACAAAACCAAAATACCACACAGACCAAAGTCAACACAATGCCATTACTAATCTTTGCCACGAATTCTTATATTATAACTTATAATTAATTGGCTTTCTGGTTTTATAAACAATATATGTGTAACTCACATGATGACAACATGAGGATTTCGGTTTCCCGTACAAACTTGCATGGCTTTGGTTTCAAATGAGTCAAGTGCTTCTAAAAAAAAGTGTCGGCCAGCAGGCCAGCAAGAAGCGTGTACAGTTTAATTGGTTTCTGTTTTTTTTTTCAAGCCAACTCATATAAATTATATGTGTATATTTATGGTTTATAGAACTGTTTGACAAATAAATAGCTTGCAATTTAAAATATCATGTAACATTTGATGTTAAAATGTATGTGTTACTTACTTAATACTACTTGCTATACATTTCATGTATTTAATTTATGTCACATCTCTACAAAATCAAAATCGTTCCAAAGAGAAACTTGACACAACAGCAAATAATAATAGGTATGTATGTATATTTTTTTTACAAATCTCATCCAGTCGCCGTCCACAGTAATTAAATTACACTTAAAACTTTGTACAAGAGCGAGTATTAATACTATTATTGAAGTAGGGAAAAAGTTAAAATAATCAAATCTCTGTCACGAATTTTTTTATAGTTTTTTTTTGCTTGTTTTTCTGACCATCAGTAGTATAGCCGCCGCCGCCGCCGCTTTAGGTCAACGCGAACGAGACGCACTTTTTTTTATTATGTATATAAAAAAAGAGTTCAGAATGAATCTCATTCCAGACGCCAGCCAGTAGTAGTGCAACTCGGCGGCAGCAGTATGTATTGAATAATGCAATAGCAATGTGGGTTGCTCTCACAGCCTGTGTAATTGCTATCATTAATATTAATACTCTCCTGCTAAGCTATAGTATACAGACAAGTACAACTGTACGTTGTTTTTTTTATCAAAAGGATAATAGAATAATATACCTACTTTCCATATTTGGTATATTATGTAATGGTATTAAAAAAATGCACTGTATTAGGTAGATATTTTGATTCTTCTAATACTCATTATTAGATGAGCCGTGTATTTAGATTACATCATATTCAACAGGCTCAACAATTCGGGTCATTATAACTCAATTTTCCTAGATATTTTAAAGGAATATACCTATGCACGTGCAGTAGTAGTTTAGTAGTGATGCAGATGTAGGAGAAATGAGTTAATAAAGCTCACAAAAGTATAAAACGAACGTTTACAAATTGTCTCGCGAACTTGAACATTGTACCAAGGACATAAAATAAATGTTCAACGTTACGTGCTAGCTTTTGTAGGCTAATACTATGATCCATTGTATTATTTTTTTTGATGATGATAACTATAAAAGCAGTAGTAGTAGTAGTTGTAGTAGTTTTCTAGTTAATATAGGATTTACCGCGCGCAGGCAGATCCAAATTTGCAGATGAAAAATGTAAACGAACTGGGATGACTTACATTATTATTATTATTATTATTATTGCATGGAACAATGGTACTCGCAAGAACTTTATATAAAATGTATTTAATACCTACCTACATTGCATTTTTTTTTGTCCTACACGGAAACCTCTAATGGGTTTACCAATGATCGTCATAATATTATTGTCATGACAGGGTAAATAGTAGGGAATTATTTTTATTACCAGACATTTTACAATATATAATATCTATATAGTTTTTTTTTGTGTGACACTATCGGCTCTTTGTCGTGTGAATGCATATGGATATATATGTAAGTGTGTATATTCAAAATAGTGTCAATTTACTTGGTAATGTAGATGGTAGTAGTAGTAGTAGCGGCAGTTTCCTCTTTTTTTGTTCGCAAGCGAAGACAGATGTGATGTGATCATTGCACCAAAAAAAGGATGTTATATTTATTTGAGAGTGATGATAACAACTCTAGTATCTATTATTATTATTATTATATTGACTGAAATGACACAAAACGTATTGATCTTTTGGCTTTTCTTTTTTTTTCTTCTTCTCTGTGTCGTCGTCCGTGTTGATGATAGTGACTAATGCTACTACTACCATTATTGTTATTACAACTCTTGCAGTTTTTTGTTTCCAGAGAACTTGATGAGGATGATGATGACGACGACGAGTGTGTCAACTCTTGTTAAACGATAATAGTCCTATATAAATAAACACAGGAGAGAATGTATATTACGTAGATATGTAAATATAGATAAGTAGCAGAGGAGGATCATGTTTCATAATAAAAGTTAAATGACGTGCGAAAATGGAGTCCAGTTATATTGAACCGTGTCTGGAGGTCATAACAACTTCACGATGGCGATAGTATTAGTTTTTGTTTAAACTAGCTGTGTAAATATATCTTAGCCTTGGGATGTCATAGGGCATGGTAAAATATATTTGTTTGTTTTAGGAGGATAATCATAAGAAAATGCCGACGGACGGACGTAAAACTTGTCATCAGTAAGCAGGCGTCTTCGCCGCCGACTGTAACTAATGACGCGAAAGATGGAATGCAGCACGTTCAAATCTAATTATTTGGCTATTAGCAGTGCTACTGATATTACGTTACTTACTTGTGCTAATATCATTTGGTTGGGTAAATAATATACATATAAACCACGTGTACAAACCACCAAGTAACTTCTCTTTGTGCGGTTAGCATAATGGTTTTCTATTCACTAGCTCACGTTTAAAGTAAAATATCCTTACAACATAAAATTTAAGTTTAATCTGTAAAAGTTGTAATTTTTCTAAAAAAACTCCTTGTAGACAAGGATAATTGCCCATAAAACTGATTTCACAATAAGGGGAAACTTGTGAATGCATTTATGCTTTTTATGTGCAAATTTAAGTTCCATATTTCAACGGCAAAGATCACTTAAATGCTATAGTGTTGCGAAAAACGAGTGGGACCAGCTCATTGTCTATTTTGTCGTGTGCGCCCAAATGTGCGAGGATTCAGATGTGCGATTTATTATTCGCAGATATGGATACCACATTTGCAAGAACTTAAAACCAAATTTGATATTCTAATTATCGCATTGTGAGTTTTGCTTATCGAAGATATGGTAATTTGAAGCTTTTTCCCGAAGATTTGCCGAATTTCAGGAAAAATTCAAAAATCGCATGTTTGCATCCTCGCAGATATGCCACGGAGTCTATTTTGTACATGTATTTCTAGTTTTTAATTTATGCATGCAATGTCAAATACTCTTTCACATAATGATATGTTATATAATGTAATATAATAATAATAATATTAATTCATAATGTAAGTGAAGGTGTCAGTCAGTCAGAAGTAGAGCAACAGAAATACAAATCAGTTATTTTTCTTCAATAGAATAATAACAAGGTATAGCAGTGTATATATAACGTCGGAATAAATCTTGCGGTTACAAATTACTTATATTTCATTTTTAGTGGTTGTCCCAAGCAAATAAGTCATAGTGACGGATGCATTCTTTTTGAATCAGTATCCGGCCAAGCAGTTGATCTTATTTATCATTTGATACACGTTTCTTGACCTTTAAAATGTTATCTCACTTTGTCATGCTTAACGTGTCTACAGTTTAACCCTCTGTCAGAATGAATCAACTCTAAGCAAATGCATAATAATAATAATAATACTTATTATTGTGAATAGGAGACTTACCCCATGTACAGCAGCAGCAATAAAGACAGCAAAAATGTCTGTAAACTCCAGTTGTATTATTAAATGAAACAATTGTAGGATATTTTCACGCTCTATTTATCATTTAAATGCAGCCACTGATTTGCATATGTATTCCATGAGAAACTTTTTTTGTTCATTTGAGAATGTCTTGAGATAACAAATTGTTCACGTCGCCCCAATGGGCAGACCACAATCAATCTTGACTTTTATGTACTCTATCTCTATTTCTCACTCCATACTCTTCCAACCCACTCACACACTCACACACTTTACTAATACCAACATAAAAAACAAAAAAGGAGTATTTTTCAGAGAGTTTTTTTTGTTACAAAAGTAACTGTACAGAAGGAACAATAGGAGTAGCAGTAGAGAGAAGAGAGAGTTGAAGGGAAAGAGCAGCAGAAGAACAACCTCCAAGCCAACCCCAAAATGGAAAGTGGAGCTGAAATGAGATAAAACTCTGGAGAAAAGCATGTTCCCTCTCACTCTCTCTTTCACTCTTCCACACACGTAGTATGACTCACAGGTTTTCGTACTATGCTTTCTGTAGACAAGCCATTTTGCACAAAAAAATACATAGCTGATTTTGTCTTGTGTTACCCAGGAGCACCCGTATAGCACTTTGCTGGACTATTATTGTGATATGAAGTTTTGACTACAAAACAACGAGACTAATACTTCCCTTTTTCAAACAAAGCATCTCACACGCAATGCGCCACATTCATTTGCAAAACTTTCCTTTTTCTCCTTGTAAAATAGTACACACAGAGTAACAATTTGTTTTAGCACGTTGACTTCAATAAATATCTATTTCAGAGTCTGGCGAAAAATGGTGACAGTAGTGACGATAAATATGTGTGTTTTTTCTCTCAACCAGTTGCGCATTATTGTTTTTTGCGTGCATGTATCCCCTTATTTATTTAATTTGTATTATAGTTCCTTTTGTTTTCCTAGTTTAATTGAAAGTCTTGGAATGCTTGAGGCATGCTAAAAAAGGGAAAGCAGAGGGTTTTTCTTGCCTGGAAAAGCGATAAGGGACACACAAAAACTACGCGTTTCTGTTCCGACATGCTTATGTTTTCACACAGTCAAGTGGGGAATATATGTACAGGCATTTTTTTTGATTATACTCAAAATACGGGTATTGAAACTGCAAGTGCAAGTAAGCTAATTTGTGAAGGAGGATACGGGGAGTTTGCCATGCAATGTATTTTTAGTACAGCAATAAACAATGTAAAAAATATGCCATTCTTGAATTCCCAAGTTCAATTTTGACTTTTTTCCAGATGCTTCCGCACAGACTTAAATTCTCGTGTCATCAGGAATGTATCTTCCAAATTAATACCAAATAAGCAAGGAAAACAAATACATATAGTGTATCACAAAGTACAAACAGGGAAAGGTTTAAAAGTTGTATATAATCAATAAAGAGGTAACTTTGAAAGAGGAAAAAATAATGATGCGCAGAAGAGAGAAGAAAGATGTTTAGGTATAAAATCCTAGTACGTAATTATTATCATTCTCCCCTTGATTCGCTCAACTTCAGTCAGTCAACTTTAGCAGAATTGTATTCCTTTTTGATCGGTTTAAGTATACTTAAGAATCTAAAATCGTAATGTTGCTTCCAGTTACAAAAAAAGTTCTATAAATGTACTTACTTAATTGCTCCACCATTATTTGACAATATTTTCGATAGTAAAATCCCCTGACCTTGATTAAATGACCTAATGCAAAGGTCAGTCAAATTCTTGAGTAATATGCAATGGAAATGGGGACAGGCAGTGAAAAACTCAAGACATATATACTGCGGTGTAGTTTAGAAGACTTGAAAATCCTCTTGAAAATGCAACCCAACTTCTCTTCAAGCTTTTAAGCTTCCTAATGCTTTTCCATGTAGACAAATCATGCCATGCCACTATAGTACAGTTCCCAATTGTGCCACTTCCACATTAAACCCTACGAAGCCTTTAGAGAGAAACAGAAAGCGAGTAAGAAAATTAGTATTACCAAAAGTTAGTCAAGCATGCGGCTGTAGTAGTAGTATCTGTAGTAGTAGGAGTAGTAGTGGAAGAAGATGAAAAGTTGAAAAAGCAAAAGTTACTACAATGTGGCTGGGAAATTGTTGATACATTCTGTTTGGGATCAGAACCGCAACTTTAAAAAAAAAAAAGAGATTTGGACTCTAAGCAATGTAGTTTGTGTAATAACACGCTAAAATAAAATCGAATTTGTATTATATGGAAGCGTCAGAAAAAAGAGATTGATTGGCGTAATGAAACGAGACGTCCAGGTTTTTAATGTATATACATACATACCTACTTTCATAAAACATTGTACACGATTGAAACGAATACCGAGGTGAAAGCGGTACAAAATTTTGCATTATAAAAAAATGTATGTGTATGTAAAAATGTGCACAAGTCTGCAGCATTTAGGATTTCACACCCATTTTGAAGCTCATATCAATATCACATTTTAATGCGGATACATAAATAATGCATTTATGCACACTGATTTCATGTAAAATTCAATCAATGCAACGTCACTCAGACTAATTTTCAGCCTGAACGAAATAAAACGGATTAGGTGAGAGAGAAAAATTGCAAGCAAGCGAAAAATATGATATGTCGGTAATAATAAGCAAAAAGTCTCGTTTCTACTAGAAGTCGAAATCCGCATTTAAACTTGTTTTAAGCCCTGGAAGCTGGAAGTTATCGTTTCTTCTTCTCGTTGTCGTCTGGAAATTATCGTCTCCCCTGATATGTTGCAAAAAGTAACATCTTTCGTCATTTCCCCATTACAACTTTTATCCTTTCCAACCCATATGGCCCTGGCCTTCAACCCATTTTACTTATCTGCATTTTATTTCCATAATGATAATTATTTCAGTTAAGTGCACTTGGCCATTTTGCAAAAAAAGAACTTTTTTAAACACTTTTTTAAAACTCTTTTAGTAGCGTTGCATTTTACGCATTTTTTTGTACAAAAATAAATGGTGGCAGATGTGTCGTGGTTTGGTTTTCATCTTTATCTCACCTTACACCTCGATGCATATAGTAATAATTTTCCCATCCTTCTGTGTGTAGTAATGATAGACAGGATTCTTAATTCTTAATTTACTCAATACTTCTACTGCTACTTCTACTACACATCTTCGAAAATAAATAATATTTGCACACTACGTGACTTATACAATTCACGACTTGTATGTTTACAAAGCTCGTGAGACTAGCTTTTCTTTCTTTCTTTCATTTTTTTTTGTTTTTCTCCTTGTCAGAATCTATCTTTATTTAAAGCCAAGTGTTGATGTGGTTGTTCATAAAAATGTGATGATATGCAACCTTTTTCCGCAAAAAAAAACATCTTGTCATGATATTTTTTTTTCTTTATAAATCCAAATTTCATCTCAGATCATGTTGATGATGATGATGATAATAATAATAATAATGATAGTCATTCATTTTATATTAAAATCATGGATTTTTTTTGATAAACATGCTACTGAATTGCCTTTCCTCTAGTTATACATACATCCTTGTATCTATACTTATTTATTTTGTAAGCCCAGGAAAGAAACGGAATAAGTTTTAAGGAGCACGTCCTTTTCGTAGCAGCAGCAAACATCGCGGTATTTCTTCAAAGTTACAAAGTAAAATCCACAAATCAAGAATTGTGTATTTAGGCGAAAAACTGGTCTCTCGCCATCATCATCTTCATCTCCAATATTGAAATACTGTGATCCTCTCCTCAACCACCACCAACTAACATCATCACCACCAAGACATATCATCATCATCATGAATGCATCTGTGGTCTAGTAGTGACGTTACGGTTTTTTCCCCGACTACAATTCTTTTCTTTCTTTTTTCATCATCATGAATCATAATATATTATAACGCATCATATTATTTCATACATTTTTTCCTCATAATAATCAACACCCTACGGAAAAACATTTCCTCAACTACTTAATTAATTAAGAATTTGATAATGACACACGAGGAAATACACACATATGTATATATATTTCTTTCATTGTTGCAACTGCAACACGCGATAATAAATCTGTTCAACGACCATTCATACATAACATAACAAACACTGTCTTTGGTTGATTACTTGATTTATTAAACTTTCATGGCTTTTTTGGTGGTGGTGCTGCTGCTGCTGAACCACGTAAGTTGAATATATATTATCCTTGATAGTATATATTATCCAACAAGCCACACATAATCTTTATATTCTCAACCTCATCATCTTCTTCTTCTTGAAGCGTCTTTATGTGTTTTGTCTCTGCTCTGGTCTGGTTTATGTGGAATGAGATATGCTTGATGATGGCATGTCATCGTCTTGGTCTTTATTTTCTTCGTGTAGGTCTGTGATGATGGTAATGGTTGCTGGCTGCTGCTGCTGCAATTTTTTTTAACGGATTTTTATTTCCCTTCCATCTGCTGACTTTT